>CAUYLG010040728.1:0-170889 GCA_963573385.1 Cacajao melanocephalus
TAGCCTGGGCAGTAGAACAAGAATCCTGTTCTCTCTCCCTCTTTTTCTTCCTCTTTCTTTCTCTCATACATTCTTTTTCTTTCTTTCTTTCACTCTCACTTTCTTTCCTCTCTTTTTCTTTCTTTCAAAAAAAAAAAAATATGCCCAGATTTTCTTTTTCTTCAGAGCACGGACTTTTAAAAAAAATGATAAAAACAGCAAACTCTGGGTTTTGGGAGTTTTTTTCCCCTTATTTGATATTTTACAAATTATAAAAGCAATAGTTATATATACGTTACAAGTAAAACTGTGCAGGACAAAGATGTGGTAAAGCCCTGTCCCCCCAAAATCAAAGTTTATGGGCCCAATGTGTATTCTTTCTCAGCTCTCTTGCAAGAAATATCAAAAAGAAAAAGAGACTTGGTGGGCCCTTCTTTTACAGACACAGCTTTCTTTGTACATAGACGAACGCATACCTGGAGCTTCATTTATTTGTACACAATATTGATCCATTGCTGACCAGCAGCCAGAAAACATACATTTTACCCTGTGGAGCCAAAATGCCACTGGCTTCTCAGTGGTAACTTAGCAGTCTATTAAACCAGATTTTTTTTTTTTTTTTTTTTTTTGAGATGGAGTCTCTCTCTGTAGCCCAGGCTGGAGTGCAGTGGCGCGATCTCGGCTCACTGGAACCTCCACCTCCTGGGTCCCAGTTCAAGCAATTCTCCTACCTCAGCCTCCCAAGTAGCTGGGATTACGGGCACGAGCCACCATGCCCAGCTAATTTTTCTATTTTTTAGTAGAGACGGGATTTCACCATATTGGCCAGTCTGGTCTTGAACTCCTGACCTCGTGATCTGCCCACCTCAGCCTCCCAAAGTGCTGGGATTACAGGCATAAGCCACCACGCCTAGCCTAAACTGGATTTTCGTATCCCATCAAGAGTTAAACTATCCTCTTTATTTTCATCTTATTAATATTTGTTCTGCAAACTAACTTATTCTAAGGAATAAAGGCTTTGGGCCCAGGAGATTTAACGAATTGCTTCTCCAGCAAACTAAGTGCTAGATAGTTCACATTTCCTTGTTATTTGAAATTTTATCTTATTGAGGCAGTTATACTCTGTCACCCAGGCTGGACTGCAATGGCACGATCTCAGCTCACTGCAGCCTCCGCCTCTTGGGTTCAAGAGAGTCATCTGCTTCAGCCTCCTGAGTAGCTGTTATTACAGGCACATGTCACCACACCCAGCTAATATTTGTAATTTTAATAGAGACAGGGTTTCGCCATGTTGGCCAGGTTGATCTTGAACTCCTGACCTCAAGTTGTCTGCCTGCCTCAGGCTAAAGTACTGGGATTACAGGTATGAGCCACCACTCCTGGGCCTTGAAATTTAGATTTGAAAAATATTTCAGGAAAATTTTTATTCCCACGTGAAGGGAAGAACCGTATTTGAACTGTTTCAATCATCCCCACAACTCATAACATGCTGCAGGGCTTCTGTGGCTCTGCTAGATGAGATGGTACCCATCTGATCAGAGTCTGTCTTCATACCCATCCGATCGAAGCCTGCCTTGGTGCCTCTGAATACATAGGTTGATGTGGCATGCACATCTGAAAAAATAACTCTAGATGTGCATTTTTACACATCAGCAAACGCAGGAGACTGGTTAGAGGAGAGTAGAAAGTTTATTTTGAAGACCCGGATGCGGGGTGGGTGGGTGAGACCATGTGATGGCTTTGGGAGCGAGGCCACAGGGTTTAGCTTGGATCTGTTGAGTAGCAGACCCTTAAACATGGCCACCCTGAGCTAAGAGCTGGTCTTGGATTTTGCTTTCTTTTGGATTAACCGAGTATTTTGTGGGACTCCATTTGATCCCCTTAATTGGCTGCCCAGCTGTAACTCCTGGTTATGTTGTTTCAGTGGTTGCTCCAGGTGTCCTTGGAGGAGGAGTTGAAGGTGCAAGGAGTTTGCAGGAGGGAAGGTGGTGGTTAGTGAACCCTCCTGGTGGGGCTGGACGGTGAGGGCAGGGGCATCTGGCCCAATATGGACTCAGGCCATAAGATGGGAAGTGGTCATTTGGAGATCACCGTCTTTCTGGCACCCTGACCATAGCACCTGTACCGCTGTGCTGAGCTGCTGGTCCCCGGCACCAGCGTCTGTGCAGGTCAGGTGTTGGTGAGCCGTGGCCTCGGCAGGGCTCCATCGGGATGTCTCAAGCTTCATTCTGAATTATCTCTGTGTGAGCTCACAAGGCTGGCTGCAGAGTCCCAGATCACCTCTCAGATCTGCTAAGTCAAATGTCTGGTCTGCAGTTGCCATGCATGTCTTTGGCTGATTTTCTGGTGATCAAAGTAAAGAAGTTCCCAGCTATGGGAAGCTGGGTTGAAAACATGATAGGGAAAACATGATTAGTTGACAGCTTTTCCCAGAGAGTTTGGAGACAAACTCAACTTTGGTAACCTTCCCAGTGGGCTTATGATAAGAACCTTCAATGTGCAAAAAAAAAAAAGGAGCATTCCAGGTAGTTAATCTTTGTTTAAACGAGCCCCCTGTCCCCCCGGAAAAAAAAAAGAAAGAAAAAACAGGAAAGAGAAAAAAGAAACCTGTCTTTTGTTGGATGCTGAGCCAAGAAAGGAGTAACAGCACTGCCAGCCTCGGCCTCTTGTCCCAAGACACCCTCATGGTTCAGGGCTCTCTCCAGGGTCTGCTCCTCACATGCACCCCCTCTTGTAGTTCCACAGGCTGCTGTGGGTCCCACTGAGACTCCTACCTGAGGACAGGAGAAGAGGGGGCCTCAGGGACGTCGAAATAGGAGAGATGTGAAAAGCCAAATTTGGAGTGTCCCACTTTTCTGCTTCTAAATTACAAAGGAAGAGAATGTTTTGTTTGGTTCTGTTGGTTTTTTCATCATTCTTAGCCCCTATCTTCATGTTATCCACTTAACGCTTTATTTTGTCCATTTTCCTCTACAGGTAGAAGAGAGACCAGAAAAAGATTTTACTGAGAAGGTAAGGAATTGCTCATAAACCTAGAGGGTCCCAAAAGTTATGGATGAAATTGATAAGAAAATATGTTGCTTGGTCTTTTTCATAAAGATGTCCTGAATGAAGGAACAGGACTTTTCAGAAAGCACCCCACCCAACCTGACATCACTTCCCTGTAGGGAGGCCCCTGGAAGTCCTGTCCACTGTGTGTTAGACCCTGCAGAGCAGGGAGGCATTTGTGATGGGTCCCACTGTGGAGCTTAGGGTTAATTCAGCTAATCACAGAGCACAGGAGGTGCCTGGAAATGATCCTCTCCTTATAGCTTCCATAAGTCCATGAAGAGTTTCCAATTTGGAAATGGAATTAAAGTAACAGTCCTGTGATATTAGGTTTATATACAGTTTTGGTTTTGTCTAAAATTGTATCTGTGTTAGTGCGTTCTCACACTGCCATAAAGAATTTCCCTGAGACTGGAGAATTTCCCTGAGACTGGGTAATTTCTGAAGAAAAGAGCTTTCACTGACTCACAGTTCCGCATGACTGGGGAGACCTCAGCAAAGTCACAATCATAGTGGAAAGGGAAGCAGGCACCTTCTTCACAAGGCGACAGGAGAGAGAATGTGTGAGGGAGGAACTGTCAAACACTTATAAAAGCATCAGATCTCCTGAGAACTCACTATCACAAGAACAGCTTGGGGGAAACTGCCCTCATGAGCCAGTCACCTCCCACCAGGTCCCTCCCTCGACATGTAGGGATTGTGGGAATTACAATTCCACGTGAGATTTAGATGTGGACACAGAGACGAACCATATCAGCATCTGATTCTCTCAACGTTCCAGGGGTCTCGTAACATGCCGGGCCTGTCTGCAGCCACGCTGGCCTCTCTGGGTGGGACTTCCTCTCGGAGAGGCAGCGGAGACACCTCCATCTCCATCGACACGGAGGCATCCATCAGGGAAATAAAGGTGAGACACTCTCTTCTTACTCATGTCTTGAGAGAACCTTTTGTAAAAATCAGTCTTTAGATTGTAAAAAAATGACTTAATTCACAATGTTCTGGATCTTTCTTCTTGGTCCTGTCTCCCTCACCTCCCCTAAAATATGGTGTTCTCCTAACATCAAGACCCAGCTCAGATAGTGTCTCCTGCAGGAAGCTGATCCTACCCACCGACCCCCAAGCAGGGTGGACGGTGTGCTGGCCCCCCTCGCCCCTCAGCACCCAGGGCGTACCTTAGTGAGAGTCCTCACCACGTTGCGTTGTTGAGCCTGGTCGACTCTGTATGCTTGGTCTGCGTAGACATTCAGTCTACATGTTTGGACACCAGATGGCTTTACCTACTTTCACACAACCTTCCTGGCTAAGTATCTTCCCCTTCAGCCTAGAACATGCCCTTTCCTTTCTCTCTGTAATATGCCTTTAGTAGACCTCATCTTTGTATTTTAATGATTTTTTTCCTCCCACTATAATGTAGGTATTATTCTCTGCTCTATCCTCGGCACCCAGGACAGTGCCAGGCATTTGGTAGTATTTCGTGTGTAAGAGAGAGAAACAGTGCTATTTATTAAAGTAACTAGGGACAGTGTGCCTGAAAACCTGAAGACTGGAAAGGAAGCTGAAGTGACTAGACCTTGTTTCCTCCTGGGAGCAGAACCAAGACAGAAGGAGCTGAAAGCAACCAGAATTGACTCCGTTTCTGAATTTTCTAATACTTTAAACTAGGTTTAAAAGGGAAGCAGTTCCCACTGGGGATGTCTGAACAGCTGGATGGCCATTTGCCAGGGAAGACGGAGAGGGATTTAAGCATCCGCCAGAGGTTGGCCAGGGTCACCTTGAAGATGCTTCCAACGCCTTTGTTTTATAAGTTTTCAAAACCAGAAGAGCTGTTTCCCATGTGCCACCCCAGGGCCGCCCGCAGCTCCTTGCTGCCTCCCTTTCAACAGCAGAGTCAGAGGCAGTCCTCAGGTGTCCATGCCCTTAGGTTGTGCACACCATTTGTTTGTTCAGCAAGTACTTACTGAGAGGCTGGCTCATGCCAGATGCTGTCCCAGGCACCAGGAATTTGGCAAAGTAGAGACTTGGAGCTCCATGGATGCAGGGACAAAGCGTTGCTGATTCCTGCCTCCAGCATTTTACTGCGCCTCACAGAGTAGGAACTCAAAGTGCTTGAATGAATTACTAAATAGGAGTTGAAATAACCTGTACCATTTTCAGAAGCTCTTTTGCCTGTTTTTTAAAACTATGTAAAGTTATATGAGATACACCAAAATCGTATGAAATCATGTGAAATGTCACATGGGATATGCCTGAACTTTAATCTTTAAATATTGAAGTTTATTTTATTTCCTTTAACACTTAATAAAAGAAAATTGCGTGCTCAGACTACCCAAATAGAAACCACCCTGAAGTATGAAAGATTTAGGGAATCACCTCTTTTCCCTTGACATCATCTGCCTTTTTTGCCATTTCCCCCAGGAACTCAATGAGTTAAAGGACCAGATTCAGGATGTAGAAGGCAAATACATGCAGGGATTGAAAGAAATGAAGGTACCGATTCACAGAAGTATGGCCTCATGATATTAACCCAACTTAACCTTAAAAAAAATCCTAAGGAAGAAATTCAAAGTGCATGCTTGCTGTAGAGAGTCTCCGGGTTGTGAAAGAACTCAGAATGGCAGGAATGCTGGCATGGGCGTACACTCACCATTTTCCCAAATGCATTGTTTGAACCAAGACTTGAAAATGTAACTCCCCAGTAGAAAAGGTTTCGAACATACTCCCTGACACATGTCTTGTACTCATCATCCTTCCGCCAGACTTAAAACCAGTCTCTCATTTCCCTTCAATGTGCACTAGACATTTGAAGGTTTTTGTTTTTCTTCACTTTTTGTAGTAGTTGTATGCAAAAATGCTTCAATTGATTTGTGTCTCAAAATATCTGATGTCTACTAATAAGGCCATCCTAACATGCCATGCTTTTGACACATCCCAATCATTTGCCTCCTATAAAATGTTACTAATAGAAGCAAAACCTGACTGCATCTCACTGGCTTTCTGGAGCATGTGCACACTGCTTTTAGAGTGTGGAGTGACTCTGTTGCAGCAGCAAGAAGATGTGGTTGCCCTGTTCCTGGACAGTAAGGTGAGCAGTCACTGACCGTCTTCACTGGGCAGCAACAGATCATGTATCTGGAAGTAGCTGACAAATCTGTTACTTCCTTTTCAGCCCCCTAGAAAGTACCTGAGAGATGGTCTGAATTTAATATCAAAGGGCGCCAGACAGAAGAGGTGACATCAATCACGACTAATTCATTATCTTCATATCTGCCACCTTTCCTGAAAGGGGGAAAAATAAGACTCCGGCTTTCAATTCATGTAAAAAAGGGAGCTGCTTGGCCGGGCGCGGTGGTTCATGCCTGTAATTCCAGCACTGTGGGAGGCCAAGGCAGGTGGATCACCTGAGGTCAGGAATTCAAGACCAGCCTGGCCAACATGGCGAAACCCTGTCTCTACTAAAAATACAAAAATTAGCCAGGTGTGGTGGTAGATGCCTGTAATCCCAGCTACTCAGGAGGCTGAGGCAGGAGAATCACTTGAACATCGGAGATAGAGGCTGCAGTGAGCTGAGATCATGCCACTGTACTCCAGCCTTGATGACAGGGCTAGACTCTGTCTCAAAAAAAAAAAAAGATGAGGGGAGCCACTGAACCAACCAGAGACCTGCTGGTCTCACTGGACACCGCCACTGGTGTGACGGTGCAGAGCTAGACCAGCACTGGTCCCTGCGACCCCTCATAGCCACTGCTGCACCTGAACAGGCAGCTCCTGCCTCTGCCTTCAGCTCTGCATGTGTGTGCCCTGACGGTTCTGCTCTTTCTGTTCTGGAATCGCCTTCCCCTTCTTCTGTTTGAGGACCTGCGAGGGTGTGAGACATGTGAGGGCGTCGCCATGCATATTTTACAGGCCTCTTTCTCTGGACTATCCTTCAAAGGGAATGACCTTCATCTTTCCAGGACCTACCCAGTGACACCTGCATGCCTTTTTCCTATAGGTTGAAAATTGGAAATCACTACTGCTCCTTTCCTGGTTCATAAGCTGGAGCAGGGCTGGTTGGCGGTCACTGTGGCTTGTGGCCCTGTGTAATCATCTCAGCTGTCACACGCTGGCTCTTTCCCAGGGGCCGGTCACACCCCTCGAGTGATCCTTCAGAAACCTGTTGAACAGCCTGACCCCAGCCCTACGACACCACTCTGGGAGGATTCCCCAGCTACCGAGTGGGGCCAGAGACCCCACTGCCTCTGTGGCCAGCTCCCTTTCCATACTGGTGTCTCCTTTGTTCTAATGAGTGTGCACATTGCTTTTAATAGTGAATTTTCTGAGCGATGAGAATTGGATCAAACTGAAAAGGGTGGATTTCCATGCATTTCAAGTTGCCATGTGTTTCTTCTGATCCATTTGCTCTAAGAAACACAGTGTAAATTTAGGACTGAGGTTTTTTTTCACAGAATACTGAATGATTCATTGTTTTGATTTTTTTTATTGCAATTTCAAAAATATGACCTTCTTTCCATAGGACTCTCTAGCAGAAGTTGAAGAGAAATATAAGAAGGCTATGGTTTCCAATGCTCAGCTAGACAACGAAAAGACGAACTTCATGTACCAGGTCGATACCCTGAAAGATGCGTTACTGGAGCTTGAGGAACAGCTGGCTGAGACTAGGCGGCAGTACGAGGAGAAAAACAAAGTAGGCATTAGCACGACGCCGAATCGTACAACAGGCTGGGTGCAGTGGCCCCTGCCTGTCATCCCAGTACTTGGGGAAGCCAAGGTGGGAGGATCACTTGAGCCCAGGAGTTCAAGACCAGCCTGGGCAACATGGAGAGATGTCATTTCTAGAAAAATTTAAAAAGCCATTAGCCAGGCATGGTAGTACATGCCTGTAGTCCCAGCTACTTGGGAGGCTGAGGTGGGAGGATCACTTGAGCCTGGAAGGTTGAGGCTGCAGTGAGCTGTGTTGACACCACTGCACTCCAGCTTCGGCAACAGAGAAGAGCCTGTCTCAAAAAAAAAAAAAAAAAGGGAATGATAGGGTGTGTGTGTGTGTGTGTTTATATGTATGTGTGTCTGTATATATAACCTACAATTTACATTATGTATTTTTATATTTTTAAACAATGGTTCTCCACTTATCCAGGAAATCCAAATATCCAAGAATAAAAGTACCACACTCTGCCATGCGACTTGAAATATTGATATGTATAATTTCGGCATGTAAACTAGAGGCAGTTTTTCTAGGAGAACATGTAAGCTAAACTCATAACCATGAGAGAACATGCCTATGAAAGATAAGGTGTGATCAAATGCTTCAAGATTTTCCTGTTAATATATATTTTCTGACTTTTATTTTATTCTCTCTTAACATAAAATAGTTATGAGTATCAAAGATTTTAAGAAAATTATATTATTTTCTGCTGATTGGGAAAAGACACAGTTGTACTCCGTTTAAGAATTCAATACATCATTAAGCTCAGAGAGTCTTACTCGAGATTTCATTAAGAACACTGGAACTAGCTTGTTGAAAGCTGATATCAGATACAATTTCTAGTGGCAATCTCAAGCACGAGTCATACATTAAGATAAGTAATGACAGCAGACTGATTCCGTAAAGGCTGGGCTTGGATATTCTTCATGAGATAGCAAAGAATACTCTTTTTATATTTTTAGGAATTGTCCAGTTTTTCAGAGATTCTGAGAGAAACAGAAAATGTGTGAGTGTTGTTGTTTTTGGTTGTTTGTTTGTTTGAGATGGAGCCTCACTCTGTCCCCTAGGCTGGAGTGCAGTGGCATGGTCTCGGCTCACTGCAACCTCTGCCTCCCAGGCTCAGGTGATTCTCCTGCCTCAGCCTCCCGAGCAGCTGGGACTACAGGTACGTGCCGCTACACTTGGGCAATTTTTTTGTTCGTTTTATTTTGCATTTTTAGTAGAGACGGGATTTCACCGTGTTAGCCAGGATGGTCTTGATCTCCTGACCTCATGATCCGCCCACCTTGGCCTCCCAACGTGCCAGGATTACAGGCATGAGCCACTGCACCTGGCCTGTTGTTGTTTTTAACTGGCTTATGTCCTCTAAATCCAAAGAGTTAAAACCAAGGTACCCTTGGCAACCCACAGGCCTGCATCTTTGACTGCCGTAGAATTGAGTTAGAAGCTAAAGAAGATTTTACTCCCAAAGTTCCTGGTAGCTGAACTCTGAAAGAGAGGAGAGGCTTTTCACAAGACCAATGTCACGTGGGAATGAGGAGTGGAGAGTACATCTCAACCCCTGCTTGGTGGGAGCCTGTAATGCATTTGGACTCCTCCTGAAACGCTGTTATTCGGCATCATTCAGTGGACTGAGAACTCCCAAGTCTCACTCCAGAGAAGCTGGATGGTGCTAGAATGCTGTCCCAACGTGGATGCAGGAGCCATGTAAAGCCCCCCAGGAAGGCCCTTGTCATAGCCAGGAGGGCATCAGCCACCCTCAAGCTAAGGGAAGTAGGTAAACAGAGGTGCCAGGGTGAGCAGAAGCTCAGGCTAGATCCCATCTCAGATCACTTGCCTGATGGATCTAGGGAAGGGGTGCCCTGCAGGCCCGTAAGCTGTTAGCAAAGTGAGTCGGGTCCCTGGCCATCACCAGGGATTGCACTGCTGTGACTGGGCAGGGAAACAGCAGAGCGTAGCTGCCAGCTTCCTGGGCTGAGCCTTGGGAGGGAAGGCCAGGCCTGAGGAGCAGCTCGGCTTTGCAGGCTCTTCACTTGCTCCCCCAAACTCTCCTGGTTTTGTCCTTTAAGGGGCAGCCCCAAAGTACAGAGCTGGCCACCAACTGTTCATGAGAGATGCCTAAGTAGGCCATATTTATGTCCTTTTCATCCCAAAGAGTCTTCCTTGTCATATTTCAGCTGGTGCCTTGCAGGACACCCTCACCCAGCTTCTTAGCGCAGTGCCGTGGAAGGCACCAGGCTCCCTGGGGGGGCCCTTCCTCAGCTTTTCCTTCACTGTAGATAAGAAATCAGGAAATCCTTGTTGATTGCATCAACTCCTCAGGTTAACTTTACAGTAAGTCATCAGGCATCATCTACAAAGTCCAGAGGAATCTGTTTGTGTTATTTAAAAGGCCTTGAAGGCCAGGCACGGTGGCTCACGCCTGTAATCCCAGCACTTTGATAGGCTGGGGCAAGTGGATCACTTGAGGTCAGGAGTTCGAGACCAGTTTGGCCAACATGGTGAAACACCATCTCTACCAAAAAAAAAACAAAAATTAGCTGGGCGTGGTGGCGGGAATTTATAATCCCAGCTACTCGGGAGGCTGAAGCAGAAGAATCACTGGAACCCAGGAGGCAGAGGCTGCAGTGAGCTAAAATCATGCCACTGCATTCCAGCCTGGGTGACAGAGTGAGACTCTGTCTCAAAAAATACATAAATATAAAATAAAAGACCTTGAAGACTGTGATGACGTAGTAGCAGGTGATTTGTTCCGCAGGAACTATAAATCATGAGAACCTGAACTGGCACACCAGAAACATGAGATTCCACTGCTTTAGTGCTGTGTTTCTCCTTTGCAGGAATTTGAAAGGGAAAAACACGCCCATAGTATACTGCAATTTCAGTTTGCCGAAGTCAAGGAGGCCCTGAAGCAAAGAGAGGAAATGCTTGAGGTAGGTAACATTCTCTTGCTTTTCTTTTCCTTTTTTCTTTTGGAGCATTTTCTCAGGCCATGACTATCCTAGGTTAGACTGCAGTAATAAAATACCATACAATGTGTGGCTTAAACAACAGAAATTAATTTTCTCACTATTCTAGGGGCTGGCAGTCCAAGATCAAGGTTGGGTTCTGGTGAGGCCTCTTTTCCTGGCCTGCAGACAGCCACCTTCTTGCTGTATCCCTCCTCAAATGGTGGAGAAAAAGCAATCTCTCTGGTGTCTCTTCTTATAAAGACACTAATCCTATTTGATCAGGACCCCACTCTTAGATCTCATTTTACCTTAATTATTTCATAAAAACCCTATCCCTAAATACAGTCACATTGGGCATTAGGACATCAACAGATGAATTTAGAGGGACATAATTCATTCCACAGCAATTACTAACGTTTTCAGTTTTCTTAAAACTGAGAGTTTAGGCTAACTCTCCATCTCTACATTAAGGAAACAGTCCCTCTCATTGGCGAAGATTCCTGTTCTTTGGTGATCTTGTATTTGTTTTTGGAGGTGTGGTAGACAGAATAATGGCCCCTCAAAGTTGTCCACATCAGAATCCCTGGAAATTGTAAATGTGAAACCTTACATGGTCAAAGGGCCCCTGCAGTTGTGATTAAATTAAAGACCTTGAGAGAAAGGATTATCCTGGATTATTCTGGTGGAACAAGGGTCCTTCTAAGGGGAAGGAAAGGCAAAGGCAAAAATAGAAGATGTGACACAGGAAGCTGAGGTTGGAGTGATGCAAGGAGGGGGCCATGAGCCAAGGAATGTAGCTCAGTCTCAGAAGCTGAAAAAGGCAGGGAAACAGATTCTCCCAGGAGCCTCCAGAAAGGCTTGATTTTAAGACTCATTTGGACTTCTGACCTCTAAAATTGCAAGAAAATAAATTTGTGTTTTAAGCTGCTGAATTTATGATGATTCATTACAGTGGCAATAGGAAACTAATACAGGCTGGTTTTTAATATTTTGACTTAATCCGCACTTTCACTGCTGCCCTGAAGTGAGAATTTCACCCAAAGCAGGTTTTCTTCTGCGCTTCTTGAAGCCAGGAGTAGGACAAGGGAAAAAATCCTGGAATGCTGGCAATGAATTCAGGGGTGATGAGGTAAAAGGGTGCTTGTGGCTTCACTTACTGTCCCAGCTCTCAGGTTATCTCAGGCCGGGGTTTTTCTTCCTCTTTAACCCTTTATCTGCTTTCTATCTGTTCCTTCCCTCAGGAAATCCGACAGCTACAGCAGAAACAGGCGAGTTCTATCAGGGAGATTTCTGATCTTCAGGAAACAATAGAGTGGAAAGACAAAAAGATAGGGGTAGGATTCTCAAGTCTTTGAAAATCTACTCAAACGGGCAGGCTACTTAGCAAATAGAGTTTTTCCAGAGTCTTTGGTTTGCAAAACCGCTTGTCTGAGTATGCATGCAACTCCCATGTGACACAAAATTGTATTAATTTAATTAATTTTATTAAGTAGTGAAGACACTAACTTGTCCAAATTGATATGAACTTGGAATGTGACATGGACTATCCATGGAGGGTCTGGTGAATGCATAGCCATGCTCTCTGCTGCCCCGTGGGTGGTTGTTGAAACATCTGAAGTGAGGAGGGCACTCTGGGGAGGTCTGATGTGTGCAGGGCCAGGCTTCCTGGGATTCTCTGCCTGGCAGTGCTTTGAGAAAAAAAAAAAATCTCAGCCCCACCAGGCAGAGTATTCCCACCTTGAAATCTTTCCCGGGGGAAGCCTCCCCAGGCTCTTCTCCCTCCATAAGAAGAGAAGAGGCAGTTCTACACTTAGAATTGAAGAATGAGGGAACAGAACCCCACAAAGTAACTGTTGTGATTCATAACAACAAATGGTTTCCCCAGAATAGTGACTCATACACATAGCTCTGATAATGACGTCGAGATATCCGCACATTGACTCAACAAGCCACGCTGTGTTTCCACTGTCATGCTCATCAGCATTTAGGATTGTGTGTGTGTGTTTGTGCACATGCACACACACACTTTAGGACCACTTTGTTTGTCTGAGACTATGGATACCAAAAATCAATGTATAAAAATAGTCTAAATGGCTACAACCGCTTTCCTGGGGGGTGCTTAAGCAGTCCTTCTTTTTCTTTATTGATTCTTCATTCAAATGGAGACTTTGCTTAACTCTACTGCTAACGCAGCTATGAACATGCAGACAAAGCTAGAGAGTGATGCAAATATAGTAACCTCTGGGGCCTGTGCTGTGTGTGTGCTTCAAAATGTGCATGTCTTTCAGCGAGTATAAATAGCAACACTTCTTGGACTATATGTACTAAATGAAAAGCTTAATACTTGGATTTTGTTAGTATCTTTAGGCAGAGTCTCTTTAATGTCTAGAGTCGACCAGTGTTTTAGATGGTAGAAGCCTCCTTCTGGTTCCTGCTTCTGAAGTAACCTGCTCATCTGTGCACATCTTCTTTCTCTTGGCTCTGCCGCACACTCAGGCATTAGAGAGGCAGAAAGAGTTCTTTGATTCCATAAGGAGTGAACGGGATGATCTTAGAGAAGAAGTAGTCATGCTCAAAGAGGAATTAAAGGTATGAAGATGAAGTACAGCTCTGTAAAACCCAGGTGACGACAGCAAATCCTGGGATTCTGTGAATATGGGTGTACATAATTAATGTTATGTCATTGATTTTAGTTCTGTTAATAATCCATATCCTGGGTTAACTGACACTGACGAGATGTAAAATAAATGTAGATTCAGTGGGTTGTGCTCAAGGCCTTTTGACGTTAAGAAACATAGCTGATCTTGAATGCAAGAATTTTTTGATGTATTATCTAAATTTTTTCATACTCATTAGTAAATTCTCCAGGATATTACTCAGACTTAGAGAATGTATTTGCATCTTTATAGCAAAGCCCCCAGTTTAAGGACTTCTCTAGATGAACAGTGACTTGGGTAAGTGGTTTGGGCAAGGATCCGCTAATTAGACTTTGAGACCTACTAAATTACAGGTGGAAGAAGGTTCCCTGTCCTTTGTGGGCCACACCAAGGCGTCTTCAGCTGCTGCTGCTCGACACAGGTGAAATGCCAATGGCAGCATTCTGGGTGGGCAGGTTCCTGAAGCGCCACCATCTGCTGCTTGGCCTCCAGGGTCAAAGCCAGAGCAGTGAGCCAGCAGCTACAGGCTTAGAGCTAAGATTTGTGCTTCTGCTCCTCAAAGAGGCGATGAGTACAGGGGAGTTCACACGCAAGGGAGAGAGCCGTGGGTGGCAGGAGGGGTGGGTGAGTGATGTCTAGAGCGGTGAAGAACTGCTGTTCAGTGAATTCTGTTTCTTTTGAATGTACTGGACATTCTAGCCACTCTTAATTCCTTCTTTAACGTAGATTTCATCTGTCCATTTCAGAACACGTGTATCTTTCTTTCTTTTTCCGGCTCCTCTTTTTAAAGAATGCAGCCAGGGCTTCACAGTGAAAGGTCGCTTGACAGTGACTTGCTGCTCCACCTGGTGGCAGCCCGCAGGCCACTCCCTCTAGTTAAAAAGGATGTCTGGTGGAAGTATCTTGTCACCGGCAAATTAAGGCATGGATTGGAGCATCTGAGAAAGCAGTAGCCTTTGGAGGACGATAACCCAGATTTGTGTGTGTTGACCGGACATTTACGAGTGCTGCACCCTTGCATTTCTCTGTCTCTGTGGCGTTACCCTGCACTTCAGGAAAAATGGTTTTCTTTTTTATTAGTGGTGTTAAAACAGAGTTTAACCTAATATCACCAAGCAAATATTACGATGAGCCTATTTTTGTTCCCAGAAACATGGAATAATCCTAAATTCAGAAATAGCTACCAATGGAGAGACTTCTGACACTCTGAATAATGTTGGATACCAAGGTCCCACCAGGATGACAAAAGAAGAGTTAAATGCCCTCAAGTCGACAGGGGATGGGACTCTAGGTAAGTAACTGCTTTCCTTCGGCTCCCCCACCTTTCCAGTCAGCACTGGCTCACCCTCCATGCGCTGCTAGGGTTGGAGCCACTGTCACTGATGGATTAACAGTCACCAGCATGCCATTTGTTTCATCACTTCATGGTAATGTCCTTGCCACCTGGTGTGGTCACCCACGCATTGTCTGGCATGCATCTCTGTGTAGTGCTCACCGTCAATGGCTCAGGTATAGCTTCCTTTTGCTGCTCAAAGCTACCAAGCAAGACTGTGGATGCAAGGAAAATAGTCTCAAAATTAAGTAACAATGTGGAGAGTACTATTTGGTTTTCCTCAGATGCATCTGTATCTGTACACATAAAGTGTGGCTTTTTAAATTGATTCTATGACAGAATTATCAAAAGATCAGAATAGTTGAGCCTGTCAAGTCAGTTAGTTGGCCATGTTTGCAAGCCAGCATCAACATCCTGGGCAGCATTTAGTGTTCTGAGGGTGCCTGTGGACAGCAGGTCCGTCTGCGTTGCCATTTTCAAGCCACCACTCGAGGTGGGCAGGCACTGTGGTAGGGGATGTGGCACTGCTAAGAGTCTGAATATGCCCACCTTTGTCAGAGGAGATCCTCCTTTGTATGCCACGTGTTTGCGTCTGAAAGAATCTAAAACTGGGGAATCCAGTAGATCGGAGGAGTATTTACCATTTTCAGTGACCTGATGCTATTCGTCATACTAGTTGGCTTTGGGAAAACCTTCAGATTCTGGTGTGCAGCCTGAAGTTGCAGCATGCAAGTGAGGCCTCATCTGTCACTGGTCACCCTCTACGTTCCAGCTTTTTACAAGGAGGCTGGAATAAGGTTGGGGTCCATGACTTTTCATTTTAATTTAGAAGCTTTCATCTTATTTCTTTATATTTATGGAAATGTAGACATCTCCAGGCCCCATCTTCTCAGCACTTGCACTCCAGGGAGGTACCCATTCATTATCTCTATGACTATTAAAGAAACACAGCTCTTGGCCAGGTGCGGTGGCCCATGCCTGTAATCCCAGCACTTTGGGAGCCCGAGGCAGGCGAATCACAAGGTCAGGAAATCGAGACCATCCTGGCCAACATGGTGAAACCCTGTCTCTACTAAAAATACAAAAATTAGCTGGACGTGGTGGTGCATGCCTGTAATACCAGCTACTCGGGAGGCTGAGGCAGGAGAATTGCTTGAACCCGGGAGGCAGAGGTTGCAGTGAGCCGAGATCGCACCACTGCACTCCAGTCTGGCAACAGAGCGAGACTCCATCTCAAAAATAAATAAATAATAAGAAACACAGCTCTTTTAAATTGTGTTAAAAAAAAAGTTGTGGCCAAGGGCAGTGGCTCACATTTCTAATCCCAGCACTTCGGGTGGCCAAGGCTGGAGGATCACTTGAGGCCAGGAATTCCAGACCAGCCTGGAAACATAGCAAGATTTCATCTCTAGATATGTATATAATATCTATATGTCATTGTTGAAAACAGATAAATAAATTAATTTCCATCATACCTTTATATGAGCTACCCGAACAGCTAGGAATTTGATTATGTTGCTCTTACTCAAATATACATTTTATAAATCTTTGATAACCATTGAGAAATGTTTAAGGAACCGGAAATGTCAGTTTTGAAAATGGTCTTCAAATGACTTTTGATCACATATTCCATCAGTAAAGAATTGTAGGAATTTCCTAATATATATGTTTATTTTAAATCTATATATGTATACTATTTCATTAATATAAAATGTACGTTATAAAACATATCCAAACATACGCAAAGAAGTTTTAGGGTAAAACTCATAACTAGAAGTCCTAATATTTCCTCCATTTTTCCTGGGATATGGGCACCCCACCATGGAGATCACTGGGTTATAAAATTATCTAGCTTTGGCTTTCGGTAACATAGTACTTTATCTAATCTCCTGGGGTTTTGTTTGAGAATCCAAAAATTCCAAAACAGTTTGATGTTCCTCAGCCGATGGATAATTTATCATTTAATTTAGTGGTCATCTTGATCTTAAGCATTTGCCTCCCGCTGGTCCTCTCTCCCTGGTCCCTTAGGGAATGGAGCAGAGGTACCAGGGCGTGGACACAGGGTGTTTTCTCAGGAGACAGTGGTCGAGTCATGGCAGATAGATTTCTTTCCACCATATGAGCTATTTCAAAAGTATCTTCCTTGAGTTTGACCTTGAGGCTGCATTTCTAAAAGTGCACTGACTATTCTTTTAAAAAATTACTTGCAAGCTGCTTTTAGGGCTGTGTGACATGCAGCGCAGTTGGACAGCTAAAAAATACAGGTTGTCAAGTTGTGCGTTGAGAAATGAGAGTGGGGAATATGAACCTTACGTCCCTTCCTAAACCCATCATTGTGGAGTGTTTGGCTGCCTGATCCAGAGCTTTCAATTTGTCAAAACTTAACTTCACCTTCAAAAATCTGTCCACACAAGATGGCACCAGCAGCCACTCTGGCCTTTGATGTGGTGGCAGTGGCCCTCGCTGACCCCAGATTTACTAATGCAACTGCTACTTTGCCGCTCAGAACTGTCAAAGGCTTCTGTTTCTCATGCCCCTTAGATGACTCTCTCTCTTTAGGAATAGGGGTGGGTGGGATTTAGAACATGTATTTACATTCTAATGTAAATTATGTGGCCACCACATCATGGGGTCCCTTCAATTTTCTCAATGGTCTTTTAGGCAGAGCCAGTGAAGTGGAGGTGAAAAATGAAATCGTGGCGAATGTGGGGAAAAGAGAAATCTTGCACAGTACTGAGAAAGAACAACACACAGAGGACACAGTGAAGGATTGTGTGGACATAGAGGTATTCCATGCTGCTGAGAATACCAAGGACCAGAAATCCTCTGAAGACACTGCCCCATTCCTAGGAACCTTAGCAGGTGCTACCTATGAGAAACAGGTTCAAAGCCAAATTCTAGAGAGCCCTTCTCTCCCTGAAAACACAGCACAGGTTGAGTCAAATGAGGTCATGGGTGCGCCAGATGACAGGACCAGAACTCCCTTTGAGCCATCCAACTGTTGGAGTGACTTAGCTTCTGGGAGCCACGCAGAGAATGTGGGAGAGGCAGCAGTGACTCAGGTTGGAGAGCAGGCAGCCACAGTGGCCTCATGTCCTTTAGGGCGTAGTGATGACACAGTTTATCATGATGAAAAATGTGTGGTAGAGGTCCCCCAAGAGTTAGAGGCAAGCACAGGAAATAGTCTAGAGAAAGAACTCACCAACCAGGAAGCAGCTGAGCCCACGGAGGTCCCAATTCAGAGCACAGAAGCAGGTAGGGATCGCAGTGAAGAAGAGGGTGAAGAAACAGCATTAAGGGATGAGAAACCAACCAAGACAGGAGTTCCTGGTTCTCTAGCAGGAACCAAGAGCGATGGTCAGGAAGCAACAGGTCCAAGTACAGTAAATACTCAAAGTGAACCCTTAGATATGAAAGACCCTGGTGAAGAAAAGAATGACCAACAGGGAGAGGCACTGGACTCATCGCAGAAGAAGACAAAGAACAAGAAAAAGAAAAACAAGAAGAAAAAATCCCCAGTACCCGTAGAAACCCTTAAAGATGTTAAAAAAGAGTTAACTTACCAGAACACAGATTTAAATGAAATGAAGGAAGAAGAGCAGGTAAAATCTTCTGACAGAAAGTCAGTAGTGGAAGCCCAAAACGAGGTGACTGAAAATCCAAAACAGAAAATTGTAGCAGAAAGCAGTGAAAATGTTGATTGTCTGGAGAATCCTAAAATGAAGTTGGATGGGAAACTTGACCAAGAAGGTGATGATGTAAAAACAGCAGCTGGGGAGGTACCAGCTGGTGGAGACACGTTAGATTTTGAGGATGGCACAGTCCAGTCATCAGGCACGAGGGCTAGTGGTGAAGAATTAGATGAAGGTGTTGCAAAAGATAATTCTAAAATAGATGGTGCCACTCAGAGCAGTCCTGCAGAACCAGAGAGCGAAGACGCAGATCGCTGCACCCTGCCTGAGAATGAAAGTCCCTCACAGGACATTAGTGATGCCTGTGAAGCAGAAAGTACAGAGAGGTGTGTGATGCCAGAACATCCAAGTCAGACCGTCAGGAAAGCTTTAGACAGCAATAGTCTACACAACGATGGCTTGTCGGCACCAGGAGGAGAGCTGGGGGACTTCAACCTGGAAAGCAGAGAAGATACCACAGGAGGCAATGAGAAGGGCAAAAGCAAAGAAGACTGTACCATGTCCTGAGCTGAGGCAGGCGGCAGGCGTGGTGCACAGGAAGTCTGATTGTGAGGGGCTCTTTTATCTCCACGGGCAATGTAAGTAGAATGTTCCAAATGCATAGAGATGCACTGTATGACAATCACCAGGTGATCTACTGCTTTAACTTACAGACTGTTACTTGTAGATTTCCATGTAATCACTGAGGTTATCACCATATTAGAAAGACACATCTGTTATCCATGTACGTTCTAATTGAGAGCATTCCAGTAGTATCAAATAATGTCTACTGTTTATAGTCCAGATAATAAAAATAGAGGCATTTCACATTTGCCTTAAGCTGATAGGAATGTGGATATTCTTGACCAAGTATAACAGCATCTGATTGAAATGACCAAATAGCATTCTTAGACTTCTGTATTATGAATATAATTGATATTTAAATTAATGTCTTGTTCACATATATGTACTTCCACATTTGATTTTAAAATGTGCATCACAACCTGTATGGTATTTTATTTAAAGGAGATAAACAGCCAAATAGCAAATAGGTCACTGAATGATAAGACTTGCACCTTAGAGCAATAATGATTTTAAGGATAACAAGTAAAGGTCTGAAGGCACTAGGGGGTTATTTGCCTTTACCTCATATAAGTCTTTCATCTTGAACCAATGCTTTTGGATCTCGTTGTTGATGATACCTGAATTTACCTTGTAGGACATTTTACCTTCACTTCATGCTGATGATATATCAAATTCATTTTTACAAAGATTTATTTTTAAGTTCTTTCTGGAAGTGAAATATGTCAAAATTACATTTCCTACCCCAGTATTTGAGCAGGGATAGTCATTTTTAAAATGTTTCCAGCTGGGTGCGGTGGCTCATGCCTGTAATCCCAGCACTTTGGGAGGCCAACGCAGGTGGATCACCTGAGGTCAGAAGTTCAAGACCAGCCTGGGCAACGTGGTGAAACCCTGTCTCTACTAAAAATACAAAAAATTAGCTGAGTGTGGTGGCAGGTGCCTGTAATCCCTGATACTCGGAAGGCTGAGGCAGGAGAGCCAAGATTGCACCATTGCAATCTAGCCTGGACAACAAGGGCGAAACTCCATCTAAAAAAACAAAACACACAAACAAACAAAAAATAACACAGTATTTTCACACCTGTAACCCCAGCACATTGGGAGGCCAAGTGGGAGGATCACTTGAGGCCAGGAGTTTAAGGCTGCAGTGAGCTATGATTGCACCACTGCACTCCAACCTGGGAGACAGAATGAGACCCTGTCTCTAAAAAAAAAAAAAAAAAAATTGACGCTTAAAATGACGTATCTTTCTGTTTGAATTTCTAATCATCCTTCAGAAGAGCAGTAAAAAAGGTTACTTGTTCTTGTGCAAACTACTAATTAGACTGTAAGAGGATATTTTAAAGAGCTGAATCATTTTTGGTGTTTTGGTATAAATATTTTCATTTGTTATTTCTCAGTATATTCTTATTGGAAAATTCCTGTTTTGGTCTGCCTGAAGAAAATACCTATTTTCTATATAAAGAAGCATTTAAAAAAATAATTGTAAAGTTATTTTTAAAATTGTAAAATATAAAATCACAAAGGAATGTACATTATGAATGTTGTTGACACTTTATGAAATTATGTGGATTCATATTACTGTTACAAGATAGAATTGAATGCAAAAAGACCAAAACCTCAATAAAATTTGAGGAAAATGTGTTATTAGGTAATTGAAATAAAAACATTTTATAATTGTACAAGCCTGTGATTCCACTCTTTGGGCTGCTTGAAGTCTGAGTCTGGGTCTGGCTACTGTTGTGCATAGTACTACCTTTCCATTAATACCTGTTTTGGGTTGCTGATGCCCATTGGAGTTCTTTAAAAGACCCATGCCTGATGCCCTTCCTCAGTAAGAAAAGCAATTCCCTCCTGGCATCGAGCCTGGGGCTAGCATGGGCATTACTGGGAGAATTGAGACAATTGTCCCGCATTACCTCGTGTGATCTGTGGTTCTAATGTGCAGGCTCAGTTGAAAATGGTCTTCATCTGTTGCTGTGCTTAAATGTGCCAATACTTAGAATGTTTTTAAGAGTATAATGAAAATGGCAAAAACCTTGACTGTTTCTGCTCAAGTGTCCTGAAGTACAGGATGATGGGGATGATAAATAGGAAAACCTGAGGCTCACTAGGAAATCAAGTCCAAGGGCTCTATAGGACAGGGTTTTAGTTTCTGTCTCTAACTTTAGCAAAGCTGCATTTATATTGGAATGCATGCTGGAAACAGCTCTCATTCCTGCCTTTAAAGGGCTCTAGGAAAGCAGTTCAACAACCAAGGTCACTAAATGGTGAGATCATCAAGCCATTTTAAGTTCCTTCCTCTGTTCTTCACCAGCACCTCGCAGGATGTTGGGCACACATCACACCCCTCAGCTCAGCCATCCAGCCATCTCAGTGATTCACCACTCATTTGTTTAATTAATAAACATGTTTGATCACTTACAGAGGACACCGTGCCAGTGAGCAAGCAGCTAGGACCCAGCCCTCCAGTGGGGGATGGACAGCTGAAAATCAGTGAGCAAAAAAGAAGGGAAAAGAAAGACTTCTGAACCCCAAACCATTTCTCAATGATTTCGGAGCCTTCATTCTGAGCATCAGTTATCTGCTCTCCAGCGTAATGACTTTATAGCCAAGCACAGTGATTGGCATTACTGTGAAGGCCCTCAACGTACCAAGAAATGGTTGAGGCTGGGCACAGTGGCTCATGCCTACAATTCCAGCACTTTGGGAGGCTGAGACAGGCAGATCACTTGCACCCAGGAGTTCAAGCCCCACCTGGGCAACATGGTGAAAGCCCATCTCTACCAAAAAAATAAAAATAAAAACAATTAGCCAGGCGTGGTAGTGTGTGCCTGTAATCCCAGCTACTCAGGAGGTAGAGGTGGGAGAAACACCTGAACCTGGGAGGTCGAAGCTGCAGTAACTCGTGATCATACCACTGCACTCCAGCCTAGGCGATGGAGTGAAACCCTGTCTCAGAAAAAGAGAAAGAAAGAAAAAGAAGGTTGACTTAGGTATACTCCATGTAAGAAGGCATGGAAATATATAAGGCAATTGAGAAAGATTTCAGCGTCAAAGACTCAAACTCAGAAAAGAATTGAAAGGTTACCTGCCAGTCACATCCCCAGAGGAACCTAGACCACTGGGGTTTCACTCTCACACAGAATAGAGAAAAACATTGGTTACTGACACATGAAATCAAAAAGCTTGGATATTTTTCAGTTCCAAACCAGAACATAGCTCCTGTATATAAATATGTCTTCCTTCAAAAGTAGAATTAAGTATAATTATGGGTTGTCATACAAAGGTTGGGCAGCAATCATGTTTTTAAACAGTTTTCAAGAATGTATGAACTTAAAAGAGATGTATGACCTTGATCACCTTCCATAATTTTTAATATTTGCAATTAACAGAAGACCTAATGAACGGAACACTTAAATGTCCACTTTCACTAGGACCCTGAATGCTAATTCTGGGGAGTTTAGACAGTTTGGGTTTCCTGGTTTCTATTTATAGACTCCTTTTCTGGGAGACAACCCCCCACCCTGTACAGCCAAGGGAACACAACAGTAAGATTTGTTCCAAACATCTGGGCCCCTAAGAGAAGGGAGTTGTGTTTGTGTGTGCATGTATTATGTTCAGAATATGTACTTGTTCCATGTGTTAGTTGTACATGGAGAAAACGTTGTCTTTCAAGAGGAAAATCCTTTTGTTCTTTCTCTTTGTCCCTATCTACTGCCTCTCTGAGATATTTTTCAACATGTGAATGGCTGGTGGCTGATACAGGGAAAAATTTTTCAACTAAACGGACACAATATGTTTATCAGTGATGTGCCACTATTTAGTCAACAAATTAGACTTGCTGGTAGACTTGCTGGGTTTTAATGCTACGAAAACCAGTACTGTTATTTTCTTCATGTCAAATTATTTTGCTTCATTCCTTTTTCCATTTTCTTCAAACGCTTTCGTTCTTGTTTTCTTCTCAAGCTTTAAAATTTCTTTTCTATAGAAGTTTCTTCTCTATTTTTAATATTCTCATGACTAAATGTCAGATTTCCTTTATCAATTGTGCTTGCACTCATATTACATTTTAACACTCATTTTCTAGTGCCTATCTAGAATATTTGAAGTCTTCTAGAAGAAAACAAAAAAATTGTACAATAGATACTTGAGCTTCAAGACCACATTCAGATGTATTCAGTGTTTCTTACGATGCCTGTAGTTTTTGTATGTAGGAGTAATAAAACATGTAAGAAAATGAAAAGTGATACTGGACAAAAGAATCAGGATTATAACTGCAAAAATGTTTTGTTTCAGTGTTGGGTGGGTTATGGGAGGGAAAGAGTAAAACATCTGTCAGAAGTAATTTGACTGTAAATTAAAATAGTACTCAAAAGGATCATAAATTTAATTTATATTGTGCTTAACTTTATCTAGTGTTTTACTATTCCTTTCAAAACAACTTAGGATCTTCGGAAAACATAATTAGAGAAAAATGTAACTTGGATTAGCATGTGGCTAGATGATTTTTTAAATGAAAATGAAGATGCATTTTATATGAATTATGTTCTTTTCACATGGCTAATCAAGGTTACTTTTTTCCTTCTGTGAAGAATGTGGAGGTAGGCCACGTCCCAGTAGGCTAAGAGCTTTGAGTCAGGGTCTGACTCAGAGGTGTGAGTTTAGATCTGGAAAAACAGTGGCTGCAGTGGTTGGGGGCGTGTTTCTGTGCCTGGGCTGTGAGGCCTTAAGAAAGTTGCTTAGTGGTTCTGGGCCACATCTATAGAAGGAAGAATAATGTAATGAAGCCCACCCATAGGGTTTCCGGGGCCGAAACGAGCTAATGATGTCAAAGCTGCTAGAACTGTACCTGTGTCAGAGTGAGTGTGCAGCACATGCTGTCATCACTGTCATCACTCCAGCATTCTGATTGTGCCTTTAAACTGGTGTGGGATTTTGCCCAAACCTCTAAACCCTCCCCAAACCTTGGTTTCCCCCCATCTGAAGAATGTAGTACTTGACACTCCTTCAGAGAGCCATTTGGGGAATTTATAGATGCTTACATATATGAATCCTTATATATCAGGGGCAAGAGGAATTATAGACACTTAAATCATTACTGCCTTCTTCCTCAAAAGAACAACAGCTTTGATAACTGGGTTAGCAGATGTGCTAGTGAACTTAGGTTATAAACAGATAGTCACAACACTGACATTGATGAGTCTATGAGAGAAATTAGAAAGATAAATACATCTGGGATGTAAAGGCGAGGCTGATCAAAATGTTGGTGCTATTGAATTACAATTCTCAGTGTTTGTACATTGCTAATGATGTTAAACTGTGAAGCCTGTGAGATCTTGTGTTGCAGCGTGGTTTGGCCCTAGCGTTCTTGCATGCTAACCTAAGGTAGAAGATTAGCAGCCTGTTTGCATGCAGCCGGATGCTGCCCTGACGTGAAGCATGTTCTGGGAGGTTGACCCAACCCCCCTTGGCTGAATTCTTCCCCCGTCCTGTCTGTGGCCTCATTCACCGTGGTACGTGTATAACTACTTTCATCGTTCATTTCACTAACCTGAACCGTCATTCTTCAGTTTAACAATGTACTGAAAGGCGCGGCACATGGATTCACCTAAACCTGTGTCTTTCTGATTTCTTTAGATATTAGGTTGAAAAAGCTGATTGATGAACGGGAATGCTTATTGGAACAGGTAACAATCTTTTTATTACTTTACCGGTTCTTGAACAGGGCACCTGAAACCACCTGCCTATCCTTTCTTGCTTACTCAGAAAACCCCTAAGTTCATCATCATGCCTGAAAGTAATTATCAAGCCGACTAGTGTTCTTAAGAATATTATCCAAATAGAACAGAAAGCTGATATTTTAATCATAAGAGAACATCCTGAGTCATACCAGGTTTAATGAGGATGTCTCGAAGACTCAAAGCCTTGGAACTGAATTTGTTGCATTTCACTGAATTGCTGCTTAAAGTAAATATTAATGTTGATCATTAATAATATTAATGATTAACCATTGAGAGACAAGGCCATTACTGAGTCATTCCAAACAGCATTTCTCTTTCCATATGGGTTGTTTGTCCATAAAAGTCAGTTTTGTACTCTTGGTGATCAGCACCCCTGTCTCACAGATATTTCTTTGTTACAGCTGATTAAAGTTGTTTTAGCAATGTTTATCTTCATTGCTTTCTCCTACCTCAAGAAATAGTGGGCCAGCACAGTGGCTCATACCTGTAATCCCAGCACTTTGGGAGGCCGAGGCAGGTGGATCACTTGAGGTCAGGAGTTCAAGACCAGCCTGCCAACATGGTGAAACCCTGTCTCTATTAAAAACACAAAAATTAGCCAGGTGTGGTGGAGGGCTCCTGTAATCCCAGCTGCTGGGGAGGATGAGGCAGGAGAATCGCTTGAACCCAGGAAGCAGAGGTGCAGTGAGCCAAGATCGCACCACCGCACTCCAGCCTGGGTGGCAGAGCAAGACTCCATCTCAAAAAAAAAAAAGTAAAGAAATACTGTACAGTTGTCCTATTTGATCTTTTTGTATGCAGGATAGTGATTAAATCACTCTAAAATCACTTTCCTTTAATGTCTCCTCATAAGCCTAACGAATGTATTTGCCTTACTGTCTACCATTCTGTTGAAGATTCTCCGAAAATTTGAGAAAGCACTAAATATGGTAGGAAGATTATCTTGAAGTTCCTGTGATCTTTTGAAAACATGAGTTCACAAGTTCTATACTTATTTCCTTAAAGCAGCATGCAGTTTTGGTTTGTATTTAATTAGGGGTCTCCCGTGCCTGGTGTGTGGGGTGGGAAGGCAGGTGATCACCTGCAACAATTCTTCGTAGATTGGAAGTTAAACATGAAAAGCCCCGGGAGACCCTGCCAACTAGATGCCAGAAAATTCTGCAGTCATTGACTGTTAACTGCAATTCCAGCTATACAGTCAGCCCTCCATATCCATGGGTTCCATATCCGTGGATTCAACCAACATGGATTGAAATATTAAAAAAAAAAAACATAAATTCCACAAATTTCCAAAAAGCAAAACTTGAATTTGCCCTGCACGGAGTCCTGTACCGAATCCACATGAATGAAGTGAGTTGTAGGCGTTGTGTTGGGTATTATAAGGAATCTAGGGATGATTTAAAGTGTACAAGAGGATGCATGTAGGTTTATGCAAATACTGCACCACCTTATATCAGGGCCTTGAGTATCTGCAGATTTTGGTATCTGAGGGGGTCCTGGAACCAATCCCCCACAGATACCAAGGGACAACTGGACATGTTTCTCCCTGACCTACAGAGAGGAAAGCTAACTAGAGAACAACTCCCTGAAAGCTGGCAAACTGCCTCTGAACATACCGGGAGCTTGTCTGGACTCTATGAGAAAGCACATAACTTTTGGGGGACTTAATTACAATATGTCAGAGCCCAGAAGGCTCCAATTGGCCCGTTCTGGTTTCTTAGTAAATAAGGAGAAAGTGAATAGCATGCTGACTTACTGAGTTTTAAACATTGCAAGTATTTCATGTACATTCTCCTCCTGAGACCTAGACGAATTTCACTTTAAAAATGACTTTTCACTGGGCACAGTGGCTCACACCTGTAATCCCAGCACTCTGGGAGGCCAAGGCAGGCAGATCACCTGAGGTCAGGAGTTCGAGACCAGCCTGACCAACATGGAGAAACCCTGTCTCTACCAAATACAAAATTAGCCAGGCGTGGTGATGCATGCCTGTAATCCCAGCTACTCAGGAAGCTGAGGCAGGAGAATTGCTTGAACCCGGGAGGTGGAGGTTGTGGTGAGCCAAGATCACACCACTGCACTCCAGCCTGGGCGACAAGAATGAAACTCCGTCTCAAAAAAAACAAACAGACAGAAATGACTTTTCTCCCAGAGTTACAAAGTAATTCATTTTTCATTCATTAGACATTGAATTGTATTTCTGAGAAGAGTACTGATGGACAGAAAATTCCTTCTGTCAATTGACGTGCTGCTTCCTTTCTGATGGGCTCTAACTTCAGCTTTTCGGTCTCCTTTAGAATAGAGAAATTAACATATTTTACCGGCGGGTGTTTTCAGATTAAGAAACTCAAAGGACAGCTGGAGGAGAGACAGAAGATTGGCAAACTAGACAACCTTCGATCTGAAGATGATGTCTTGGAAAACGGGACAGACATGCATGTAATGGACCTACAAAGTAAATGTCAATTCTTGTGTAGAAAAGTGAACTCTTTCAGATGTGCTGTATTAGTATATTGTGCTGGCAAAGAAAAACTGTCATAGCAAAGAATGCCCTCATTCCCTCACATCCCCATAAACGCCCTTGAAAATAAAAGCACAAGGATGTCTTCTTACGGGGAAGAACAAGGGTGTTTCTCTCTGAGCCTGTGAAATAGAACAGGTGCCCAAAAATGTGTACCAAGATACCACCACATGTTGCGCTGATGGAAACCACATTTACTTGCTGGATACAGCAATCTTTTGATCTGTAGATTGTATGAAAAAAAATGAAAGGCTTTTTTAATGCCAATAAACTGGAAACAGTCTTAAGGGAGATAAAATTATGCCCAGTCTCTCTCCCCTCTTCCCCCTACTCCCCACCATTTCTCTGTCTTCTCACTCCTAGGCGCTCTCTTGCCTGGGGTCTCCTGCCCCAAGCACAGGGACAGAAGGCACTTTCCCAGCCTGGGTTCATGGGGAGAGAGTGCCTTCTCCTCTTCTCAGCTCTGGCAGGTTGTGGAGGCATGGCCAGAACTAACAGATTTGTGAGATGATTACAAAGTAAGGGCTTGGTTCCCAGTAACTATTGTTTTAATATTTGAAGAGCCCAAGAGCTTAACAGATTTTCCTTCTCTTTCAACCTTTAGGGGATGCCAACAGACAGATCAGCGACCTCAAATTTAAACTTGCAAAATCTGAGCAAGAGATAACCGCATTAGAACAAAATGTACGTGTAAGCAATAACGGGCAGAACTGATGATTAACCGAAGTTTTGCTAGAACTTGCTAGAAACAGCCCTGAAAGGCTGAGGACCAAAAAAAAGCCAAGATTTTTAGAACCATAAAACATCCTGAGAAGGATAAGACAGCAAGTCTTTCCATTCATTTCTCACAGAGAGCAAGCAGGAAGGAAATAATTCTTAGAATTTAAGTTGTTATAGTAGATACTAACTCTTTATAAACAACAAGCAGTTGTAGAAAATAGCTAATGTGGCTTGGGAATGGTTTAAAATTTTGTTCTTTAAAAATAATTTAGTTAATTGGCCGGGTACAGTGGCTCATGCCTGCAATCCCAGCATTTTGGGAGGCTGAGGCAAGCAGATCACTGAAGGTCGGGAGTTTGAGCCAGCCTGACCAACATAGTGAAACCCTGTTTCTACTAAAAATACAAAAATTAGCCGGGTGTGGTGGCAGATGCCTGTAATCTTAGCTACTCAGGAGGCTGAAGCAGGAGAATCGCTTGAACCCAAGTGACAGAGGTTGCAGTGAGCTGAGATCACACCACTGCACTCCAGCCTGAGTGACAGAAGGAGACTTTGTCTCTAAAATAAAATAAATAAATAACAATTTAGTTAATTAAAAAGCACATCATACTGGGATGTCCCTCTTGCCTGGGTCTTTAGCCTTTCTCTGGCAGCCAGGCCAGCCCTCCCTGGTGTCTAGACATGGGCCACCCCTGCCTCTAGCACACTGGGCGCTGGGGCAATTTGTGTTCCAGCAGAAGGAGGAATAAAAACAGGTCCCGTTTCCCCCTCCATTGTGGGTATACTTGGCTGGAACTTTCTGGAATGTGTATAGAAGCAGAAATGAGAACAGCACATGTACGGACGATACTTTTGATTGCAGCAGAATGAAGGTGTCTGGCAGCCCTTCGCTGCTGCAGACTTTCATCTCAGAACCTTGGCTGGGGAATGCCATGCCAAAGCCTCCTCCTGTCACTCTTCGCCCTGTCCTCTCCTCCTCCCACCACCACCACACCCAGGAGAGATTAGACTGGAGCCGAGGTCCTGGTGGAACCCGTGCCTTACCAGCACCACTCTGCCTGGACATACTATTCTGTTTCCAACAGAACAGCCCACACGGCGGGAGAAGAGGCAGGCAGCAAGGCGCCTGCACTGCGGAAGCCACCCTGGTGGATGGGATCAGAGGAAATGAGTCCCCATCGAGTCAGCACAGGGTCGCCCAGAAATATGAACTAATAGCTTGCTTGGCTCGAACACACACCATAGTCCAAAATGTTATAAGTATTTGCATGGTGTATTCTCCCATTTTATTAAATCACACCCTTGGATCTCAAAGCAACTGAAGAAAGAAAACAGGCCCATCCATTTACACATACGGTTTTTTTCTACCTTTTAGGTAATAAGGTTAGAGAGTCAAGTATCACGTTACAAATCAGCGGCTGAAAATGCAGAAAAAATAGAAGATGAACTTAAGGCTGAAAAACGGAAACTCCAAAGAGAGGTAAATTTCCTAGACAATTTCTAGGAAGAGAATGGCTGCAAGTATTTCTCTAGTGGGGACAGTACAGGGAGGATTTTCTGTTCATCCTCCCCTGGGCTGGTCATTGTCAGATCATCCCACACCACTCTGTAGTGCTGGTGTCATAATAAAGGATGGTGTGGCTCAGCCAGTTAGAGCTTAGGGGCAGACCTCGCTGGCATCGACTGATTCACCTGTCAGTTTTGAGCATCTTCTATAGGAGAATTTGTCCATCAATGACAAGGTAATGAGATAAAGGAGTAGCCAGGCCTCATGCTCTGAATATTTTTTGTGTCATGCAGAATGAGCCTGAGTAGAGGAAACAGGAGCCCATGGGCCTGCTGTGGCCAAGAGCTGGGTGTGACACCGGGGCCTGGCCACAGCTGTCTGGGGCCACCCTACGGAAAATGCCCTTGAGAAGCTGAGCTGCTGTCACTCCACCTGCTGGTCACACTCCCAAATTACCATGCTTCCCAATTAAAGCATGTGTTTTACCTTACTGAAGACATGTGGCAAATATTTCAACAAATATTTACAGCATCTGTTGCATGCCGGGCACAGATTCAGGTGCTGGAGACGCAGCTATGACCTTAACAGACAGAAGTCTCTGCCTCCATAGAGCCTATGCTCTGGAAGAGGGAGGTCAATAAAAGTGACCACAGGCAAGAGAGGGGCTGGAGTGTGGAATGGCCCAGGCCAGGCAGTTTTAGGTAGGTAGCCGAGGAAGATGTTCCTTCTCGTGGCATATAAGGATAGGCCTGATCAGGCCAGGGAGTGAGCCAGGCAGAACTGGGAGAGAGCCCTCCTTGTAAGGGATGAGTATGTGCGGGGAGAGCTGTGAGCAAGGCACTGCCTTTGTCAGAGAACAGTCAGAGCGGTGAAGTCTGAGTGAGCAGAGGGAGAGGAGGCAAAGGGAGCGGTCAGAGCACCCCAGCCTGTGAGGCAGGGCCCTGGAGGCCATGGACAGGACTTGAGCTCCTCCTGTGAGTAAAGTGGGAGCTTCTGCAGGGTTTTGAGCAAAGGAGTGGCTTATGTTGATTTATGTTTTAATAGGATCGCTCTGGCCAGGTGCAGTGGCTCACGCCTGTGATCCCAGCACTTTGGGAGGCCAAGCAAACCGCTTGAACTCAGGAGTTCAAGACCAGCCTGGGCAACATGGTGAAACCCTGTCTCTACATAAACTGCAAAAAACAAATTAGCTAGGTGTGGTGGTCCATGCTTGTAGTCCCAACTACTTCAGAGGCTGAGGCAGGAGGACTGATTGAGCCTGGGAGGTGGAGGCTGCTTTGAGCCATGAGCACGCCACTGTACTCCAGCCTGGGGTGACAGAGCAAGACCCTGTTTCAACAAAAAAAGAAAGAATCACTCCTTTTGTGTTTAAACTATAGGAAAGGGACTGTGGAGGAGAAACCAAAGATGCCATTTCTCTCCTCTTTGTTTATTTTTTTATTTTATTTTGAGACAGAGTCTCACTCTGTTGCCCAGGCTGGAGTGCAGTGGCACCAACTCGGCTCACTGCAACCTCCACCTCCCAGGTTCAAGCCTCCCGCCTCAGCCTCCCGAGTAGCTGGGATTACAGGCACCCGCCATCATGCCTAGCTAATTTTTGTATTTTGTAGAGATGGGGTTTCTCCATGTTGGCCAGGCTGGTCTTGAACTCCTGACCTCAGGTGATCCTCCTCTCTTGGCCTCCCAAAGTGCTGCGATGACAGGCATGAGCTGCCACACCCGGCCTTCTCTCCTCTTTAAAACTCTTTCTTCACCCACCTGCCCCTCCATGCCACCTCAGTTCTTAGCCCCTCACCAGCCCCTCACAAGCAAAGGGTGCAACCCCTTGAAAGTGCTGTCAGAGCCTCAAGCCCTCCCTTCTTCAAGCCTGACATGCACACACTCACGTACATGTGTATATGTGTGTGCATGTATACATATACATCCACACATGAATATTTTTGACCTGCTTAAATCCGACTTATCAGATATACTATTGTTGTGTTGTTGTGTTGTTGTTGTTGTTGTTGTTGATTTATATCACCCATGTTTGTTTGCCATAGCTACATATGGGCCATTTTACATGCCTTTCCTGTTAGTGTCTTAGACGGTACTGGAATCATTTTCCTCCTCCCTGAAGTACATACTGTAGAAGTTCTTTTAGAGCAGCCTTCTTGCTGGTGAATTCCCTGTTTTTATTTATACCTGTTTTGGTTTCAGCCTTGTTCTTGGACGGTAGTATTGAGAGATCCGTTGCCCATTCTAGCAAAAGCACATTCCTGAAGATCCTGGGGGTCGATTCTTCACCCGCAGCTTAGCTCGTGCATCTGTGTGCATGTGTGGGACCCAGTGGCAGCTCCTGTGCCCTTGCCACGCTCCAGATGTTCCTTCCACTTCCCTGGCCCACCCCTCAACGTGCCACTCTTGCTGCAGCCCACACGTGTTGATATAGATTGTTTCAGTCAGCATGTTTCTGTTTTCACATTGCCATTATGATTTATGGTTTTAACCCAGGAGTTATTTAGAAATATACCTTTTTAAAATGTGAAATTTTTTCATTTGACTTTTTCTTTTTTTTTTTTTTGAGACAGAGTCTCACTCTGTTGCCCAGACTGGAGTGCAGTGGTGCAATCTCAGCTCACTGCAACCTCCACTCCCCAGGCTCAAGCAATTCTCCTGCCTCAGCCTCCCAAGTAGCTGGACTTACTTGGGAGGAATTACTAAAAATACAAAAATTAGCCACCACACCTGGCTAATTTTTGTATTTATCATAGAGACAGGGTTTCACCATGTTGGCCAGAGAATATGGTCTCTGTTATACCTGGTCTTTGAAATTTGTCAATACTTGCTGAATGGCCTGATACATGATTCACTTTTGTAAATGTCTCTGATGTGCTTAAGAAGAATGTGTAGCCTCTGATTTACAGGCGCAAAATTCTGTATACTTCCACCGATCAAACTTGTGAAGTGTGAGTTCAGATCTGATTTATTTTGTCCACTTAAATTCTCAGTAGCTCATAGAGACTTGTCAAACTCTTCCAATAGATGATGGTGGATTTGTCTCATTCTGCCCATTTCTCCTATATACTTTGAGGCTGTCGATATTAGTGTTTAAAATTCTGGTATCTTCTGGATGAGTTGACCCTGTTATCATTTTGTGGTAACCCTCTCAGTCCCTGCTGCTGCTGGCCTTGTCGGGTATTCATGTGGCTGCATCAGCTTTCTTTTGGTTGGTATTTGTCCTCTTCTGATTTTTCCATCCCTTGGACTCCAGTCTTCCCTGTGTTGTTACGCTTTAGATTATCTCTTGAGATGCATATAGCTAGGTGGCAGTGGTTTTTAAGTGGATCTGAAATCTGTGTATGTTAGCACAGCCTTTAGTCCATTGTTATTGGTATATTTGACTTGTTTTCACCATCTGACTATGGATGACCATTTATCCTGTCTTTTGTGTGTCCTTTTCCTCTCTCCAAATTTAAATTTTACATTCAATTTCTATTCTTTCAGTCACCACTCATGGGGTATTAAAGTGGAACACTATCTCTACTCCCCTCTGTGCAATAGACTTCTGAGCACTTCAGCATCACTCTCCTGCCTGACATGCACACACCCACACATATGTGTATATGTGTGTGTATACTCGTACATCCACACATAAACACTTTTGACCTTCATAAATCCCACTTATCAGATAATACTATTGTTGTGTTGTTGTTGTTGTTGTCGTTGATTTATATCGCCCATGTTTGTTTGCCATAGCTACATATTGGCCATATTTCTTGTCTTTTCTGTTAGTGTCTCAGACTGTACTAGAATCATTTTCCTCCTCCCTGAAGTACATACTGTAGAAATTCTTTTAGAGCAGACTTCCTGGTGGTGAATTCCCTGTTTTTGTTTATACATGTTTTTGTTTCAGCCTTGTTCTTGGAGAGTAGTATTGAGGGACATGCAATTCTGTGTGGTGGTCATTTTCCTCAATGATTATAGCAATTATGGCCTCGATTGAGCTGTTGAAAAAGGACAGTGGGTCCTTTGTAGAGGACCTTTTTTTCTTCTCTAGTTTCATTCAGGTTCTCTTTGTCTTTGATTTTCTACAGTTTTAATGTTAGATGTGGTTTATTGCAATCTTTCTGCTTGAGATATATAGTGTTTCTTGGATCTGTGAAGTCTTTTTAAAAATTGATTTGGGAAAATATTCAACCATTAGCTCCTTCAATAATTCCTCTTTTTTTAGTCTCTCCACATTCCCCTCTGGAACTCTAATCAGAGGATATTAGAGATTTTCATTGTGACCACCACATTTTTTAACCATCTCTCTTTCATATTTTCTATCCTTACATCTCTCTGTTGCATAATGCCTAAAGTTTTTTAAAGGTTTTCCAGTCCACCTTTTTTTTAAAAAAAAGTATCTTCATTCTTGATAGTTTCTTGTTGCATGTTCATGTATGTCCTCTTTTTTAATTGTATTCTTATTCTTTAAATATTTCATACACAGCTGTTCTGTATTCTTTATCTGGCAGTTGAAACATGCTCAGTCTTTGGGGGTCTAATTCTGTCATTTATTGCTTCTGTTGACTCTCACTCAAAATGTTTGTCACCTCCTGTACTTAGTGTTTTGTGAGCTTATGCTTTATTTTAATTTGTAGGAATACTCCAGGCTTAACTTGAGGAAACTGCAAAAAGGGCTTGCTTCTGCCTCTGCTGGTGAGGTGGGGGCAGGACTTATGTCCCAGGACCCAAACAACCCTCCTTGACTGTTTCGGGTTGAAAGCAGAGCCATAGACTCTATCCTTGTGACCCCTCCAAAACCATGTTCTCCCAGCTTAGGGCACCTTCACTCTACCCTGCTACGTGTGGGTCCAGACAATGCCCTACTAATGTGGCTTCTACAGCTCATCTTCTCAGGCTCCGTGGCCCTGGCTCCCAGGTGAGGCTGTCTTGGCCTCAGGCATTCCTGCCTTGGACTCTGGCTGCCAGGGCTGTGAGGACCGCCTCCTCTATGCAGTCCAAGCTCAGCTCTTGTTGTTTGTGTTTGTTTACCTCATTTGCCTCACTTACCTTTTGTGAAACCATCAGGATCCCAGCTGGGTGCAGTGGCTCACGCCTATAATTCCAGCACTTTCGGAGGCCGAGGAGGATGGATCACCTGCTGTCAGGAGTTCGAGACCAGCCTGACCAACATGGTGAAACCCTGTCTCTACTAAAGATACAAAAAATTAGCTGAGCATGGTAGTGTGCGCCTATAGTCCCAGCTAGTTGGGAGGCTGAGACAAGAGAATTGCTTGAACCCGGGAGGTGTAGTGCAAATAACACTGCACTGTAGCCCAGGTGATAGGGTAAGACTCCATCTCAAAAAAAGGAAAAAAGAAACCATTGGGATCCCCAGGAGTGTTTTCTCTCTTGGGTCCAGTTGTTTCAGAGGAGAAGGGGTATCATGAGTGACCAGGGTCCAAGTTATCATTCTATTTTTCAGTAGGACTGGAATTTTGGCAACACAGAACCCTGTGATGTCTGGAGGAAACCAGTTCCTTAAAGCTCACTGCCTTTCCTCTGTTCCCAGCTCCGCTCTGCATTGGACAAAACAGAAGAGCTCGAGGTGAGCAACGGCCACTTAGTGAAGCGTCTGGAAAAAATGAAAGCAAATCGGAGTGCACTCTTGTCCCAGCAGTAAATTCTAGCTCTGAACAGGCAACTGGCTGGTGACTGGAGAGTGTTGTTTCATAGGCTTTTCTCTGTCCTGTCTGGGAGCGCTGCTTCTTCCCCTGCCTTCTGAGAGAAGAAGACCGTGGCGAGCTTGGTGCTTACGGGGTCCCATGCCATGGCTCACCCGAGGGAGCCCCAGCAGCCACCAGGTCCCTCTGTCTGCAGACCCCTGGCCCGGGCTGGGGCCTGATGCTCAGAACCTGCAGGTACTTCATAAGCACACGGGGGCCTCGAGGGAGCTCTGTGTCTGACCGCACAGCAGCCTCTGAACACCACTGGAAATGGTGATCAAAGTGAAGATTCAGTTGGGACTTGAGTTTTTTTTCATGTGTCTTGCTGAAGATTAAGGGGAAATCTTACAGTGTTGGGACTTCCTTTCATGGCAGAATCTACAATTTGAGCGACTTCAGTAGTATCTCTTAGTCTATGCTTTTCATACACAAAACACTGTGGAACCACAAGCCATTACCAAGCAAAACTCTTTCACTGGAAACAAGGGGGTGGTCTAGAAGTAAAAGTGACCTTAAGAAGACTCTTTACAGGCAACAAATGAAGCTTTTCTAAGGGATTTTTGCATCAGTTCAGTCATAAGAATACTTTTTTCCAGGGTAATTAGGCAATAGCTTCACTGAAAATGACAGCTTTTCATTTGCATTATTTAATCCTTTTATTTGGAATTGAAGTTGTTAACTTCTTTTAAAGAATGTACTATTAGAAAAATAAAAAATGAAATGTTGAGAGACTTCAGCAATATGGTTTTAATTTTTTCCCACTGAGAAAGAAGATCTTTAATTTCATATTAATGGTTCTGTATATTTTGGGTCATCTTTTTATTTTTTAAGACTATCAAGTCAATTCATTTCCCTTTCTGTTTAAAAAAAAGGTGTTTTCACAGAATGAGCGCACTTAAAAAGTGAAGTGAAGAAGTAGGTAACAGTAGAGATGATGGCGATATCATCAAGGACAAAAGTAAAGTAAAAACGCCAGCTACCTGCGGATTTCTAGTGACTGTTCATATAGGTGGTATTTCAAACATGGGTGGTGAAGCCAGCCAGCTTCGGGACATTAGCAAGTAGAAACCAAGTCAGTATCATCCAAAACCATATCTAGTCTTAACACATGGAGAATGCTGGAGTAAGGGTTGTGAGTTCAGGGTGTATAATTAAGAAAACACGGCCAGGTGCAGTGGCTCATGCCTGTAATCCCAGCAGTTTGAGACCAGCCTAGCCAACGTAGTGAAACCTTGTCTCTACTAAAAATACAAAAATAAGCCAGGTGTGGTGGTGTGCGCCTGTAATCCCAGCTACTCAGGAGGCTGAGGCAGGAGAATCGTGTGAACCCAGGTGGGTGGAGGTTGCAGTGAGCCAGGATCACACCACTGCACTCCCGCCTAGGGACACTGAAAGACTCCGTCTCAGGAAAAAAAAAAAAAAAAAAAGATAAGAAAACACTCCCAGCATAATGCTAAAGGTCACCAGCATCCATCCCCCAGAACTGTATGGATCCAGAATATACACAGCTGCGTTGCATTAAGAAAGAGATGAAATCTCTATTAAAGTACACAGATTTTTGTATTCCTTGTGCAAAGGATATGTACCACTGCCCACTTGGGGGCAGACAAGATACAGGGGGCTGGGGGCCAACACTGGCAAGAAGGAAACCACAGGTCAGGACACGTGAGCAAAACATGCTGGCAGGTGGGTGCCACTGGGAGACCCACACTGCACACCGGGCGCCATATGAACAGGAAGATGGAAGGAAGCTGGACGAAGTCCCTTGGGAACCCTGTCCTGACCATGCTGGATCCATCAGCAAAAGGAAGATGTTCAGTTCATTGTCTCATCCTCAAGGTTTCTTCCACAACATCTGAATACAAACATGTTGAACCAAGAAAATATCTATATCGCTCACAAATAACAGCAGTAGCAAACACTCACACAGCATGCAGACATGCTCAGCAGTCTGCTGACGCTTTGGGGTATTTTTCACTTGTCTAATTTTCACATATTTTCACTTGTTTCATTTGCACAGAAATTTTATGAGGTAGATGCTGTTATGAAATCCACATTACAGATGAGGGAACCAGGGCCCAGGAAGGTTCACTGGCCAGAAGTCTCAGCTGGTAAGTATGGGGCTGCAAGGCATCGATTCCCAGCTGTCTCACTGCCCTGAGAGGATAGCATTTTCGGCCAGGCGTGGTGGCTCACTCCTGTAATCCCAGCACTTTGGGAGGCTGAGGTGGGCAGATCATGAGGTCAGGAGATCGAGACCATCCTGGCCAACATGGTAAAACCCCATCTCTACTAAAAAACAAAACAAAACAAAAAATTAGTCAAGTTTGGTGGCACGTGCCTGTAGTTCCAGCTACTCGGGAGGCTGAGGCCGGGGAATCACTTGAACCCGAGAGGTGGACGTTGCAGTGAGCTGAGATTGCACCACTGCACTCCAGCCTGGCAACAGAGCAAGACTGCGTCTCAAAAAAAAAAAAAAGAAAGAAAGAAAGAAGATGGCATTTTCCCTATCAGTGACTCTGGGAAAGTGCCAGCTGATAGCTGGGTGGAGCCAGCCAGTTGCAAATTTTCAAACCAGCAGAAGCATCTGTTGTATTTCACTAAATGGCCCAAGCTAGATGTGGTACACGTGTTCACGAGCCTGCCTGGGCATCCACTGATCCGGCTGGCTCCCTACACCTGCAGCCACATTTGGGAAGCACTTGCTCCCCAGTATTGAGGATGTGCGGAGGCTTAGAGGATTCCAGCTCTGTGGTCAGGGCCTTTGTCCTTGTGTCCAGGAGCCTCCAGGGCTAGCTCCTGTCACTCAAGGACCAGCAAGTTGTCCCTGAACCCCAGCCCTGTACTTGCTGCCATGCCCCTCGATGCCGCTGCCTAAGCACTTGCTAGTGTGTATCTCCATTTATGACCGTCCCCCCGACCCGTGCCCATTCCCCCTTGCTTGCTTCTTTCCCCTCTCTGCCAGAACAGCTCTGATCACCACTTGCAGATGGCTCCTACCTGGTCCCCAGGCACACTGAATGCTAAGCAGGTCCTGAGCTCCACTGGTCCTGAGTGAAGTTGCACTGCTTGTGGCTGGGTTTGTCTCTTCCAATTGTCCATCCCCACGGGTGGCATAGAAACAAAAACATCAGAGACTTGGGCAGAGAACACTGAGCTAGAAATATTTGAAGTTTATATTAATACTTCCTAAATCCCAGGGGGCTGCTGTATTAGTCTGTTTTCATGCTGCTGATAAAGACATACCTGAGACTGGGCAATTTACAAAAGAAAGGTTTATTGGAAAGTGAAAGGCTCATCTCCCATGGTGGCAGACAAGAGAGCTTGTGCAGGGAAACTCCCGTTTTTAAAACCATCAGATCTGAGACTCACTCAAAACCATCAGATCTGAGACTCACTCACTATCAGGAGAACAGCACAGGAAAGACCCACCCCCATAATTCAGTCACCTCCCACTGGGTTCCTCTCCCAACACGTGGGAATTGTGGGAGTTAGAATTCAAGATGAGATTTGGGTGGGGACACAGCCAGACCATGTCAGCTGCTATACTGGATTTAGATGTAGGAGGCAAGAATAATGGTGGAGAAGGCTTCTTTCTGTTTGTGTTTAGCCTTCTAGACCCACCACCACCACCACAGGCACTCAGGGGTCCCACCAAGCCCTGCCTTCTGAAGACAGCACCCATGTCTGACACTGTGATCTTGAACAAGTTTTAGCCCCACACCTAATTCAGAAGTGCTAAGGTTTTCCCCTGCTTGAGCTGCTCCCATTTAAATTTCCCCACCCAACCACGAGCCTGCTGCCCCAGGGAAAAGCCACTCAGCTTCACCACTCTGGCCTGCTTGGACTTTCTTCCTTGGATTTTCCTAGGCTGCCTCAGCCAGACTGGAACTTTGTAGCAACTAAGAGCTGTAGTTCTTCACCCGCAGTGGTTTTGTTAAATGTAGTTTTAAGGTAATGTGGCTTAATATTTCCACATCCATGGATGTTAACGCTTTTGCCATTATGCCTAATTTTTGAGAACAGCAAGCCCTATGTGACCGCTCTCTTCAGCCTGTGTGTTCCTGCTGTTTTGAAGTAATCAAATGCTGTGTGTGGTATTTTACCTGAGCTGCAACCTGTTATGGACTTGAACTTCTGTGTCAGTTGAAAGCAAGAGTCCATGAACTTCTGTTTCAGTTGAAAGCAAGAGTCCATGACAATAAAGGAAAAACAGCCAAACAAAAAACAAAAAACTGCAAAAGTCTAAAACACCCTTTGGTGATGTTTTTTAAAACAATTTGCTTTCAGGTTTCAGGAGTTAATATTCTGTTTTCATTTGATAATTGGATATGGTTGGTTTATACTGGGTTTAAACTGTGGAGCTTTCATGTTTACTGTAATTTAGACTTAAAATATTTTTTACTTAAGAACCAGTGCTCTTGATAATGTGGTTGGCAACAAACCAGCAACTATTTTAGAAGTGTTATAAGACTTCATTCTTTGAGTATTGGGAAAGTTAATTCAGATCCTACTCTAAAAGCATCTTTACATATCAAAAGACTCAGAAAGGGATGTGTGTAGAGGAGTAATTTGCAGTTATTTAACATAAACCTGATTTGCAGTGATCTGTAAGTAATTCTGCAAAACCTAGTATTACTATGTCAAGTCATTGATTTTGGTAATTGTCTGACCCCGTTATTAATGAAAGAATATGGATCTGAAAATTTTAAAATTAAATAATTCATGCTGTCACAGAAATGGTATTGTTGCTCTTGTTTCCCAGTGCATCAATATGAAGGGATAGAGAATCTAAACTAATTTAGTTATCCATTGCGGGGTGTATTTACTGTGATGAAGATGAAACAGATCCATCAGAGCTTTGTGAATCAGCTGGGTGTTTTCACTGATAAACAGCATACAGCAGGCGTGCATTCCTCACAAATATACGTGTCTTCAAAGGTGGAACCACTTTAAAGAGTGAGTTTTGTCTTGTATGTAAAGTGGATACAAGCGTATGTTGTGTGTGTGGATACAAGCGTATGTTTAAAACTGCAAGATTTTTACTTGCTAGAGAATCTGTTTTAATATAGTGGTTTGGCCTCTGATTAGTTATAGGTTTTATAAATTTTAGAATCAAGTTCAATTTTTTAGGTCAAAAAATTTACATTTCTTCATAAGTTCAGAAATCCTTTTAAACAGAATGTATCCAAAGCATTAATCGGACTATCTTTCTTACGTTAAATAACTGATCTGCAACTAAAGAAATAATTTTGAGTCAGTTGATCTTTGGTATTGTTAAAGTTTTTGTATTATACAGGCAATTGTTTGGTGGTTTAACTAGAGATTCTTTATATGAAATATCTTTCAGTTTTCCCTTCATAACTTTCTAACAAAATATCCCTAACTGAAATAAGTTTTTATTATCTCTCCATCTAAAATGATTTTCTTTTTTGTGCAAGGATACAATACATTTCATTGTTGCCCAAAATTACAGACTCAGATCCTATAAAACATCACTTAAAAATTTGTGGGGACCGAGCTCTGGGCGAGGTGGCTCATGCCTATAATCCCAGCACTTAGTGAGGCTGAGGTGAAAATGGCTTGAGCCCAGGATTTGAGAACAGCCTGAACAACATAATGAGACCTCATCTCTACAAAAAATAAACAAAAATTAGCCAAATGTGGTGGCACATGCGTGCAATTCCAGTACTAGGGAGGCTGAGGTGAGAGGTTCACCTGAGCCCAGGAGGTCAAGGGTGCAGTGAGTCAAAATCATGCCGCTACACTCCAGCATGGGCAACAGAGTGAGTCCCTGTCTCAAAAAAAAATTTTTTTTAAGTTTTTGGACATTTAATTATAAATGCAGGTTACTAATTTTGTCAATTCTATTTGGACTATTGAGAAGAAACTTTTTTACCAAATTCAGTGTGTATTATTTATGATTGTGTGACAAATTAAACAAAAACTAATCAGCTTAACAAATATTTATTATCTCATAAATAAATTCTGCAGATTCTGTGGATCAGGAGTCTGGAAGTGGTTTAGCTGGGTAGTTCTGACTCAGGGTCTCTGATCAGTAAAGCTGCCAGCCAGGGAAACAGTCATGGGAAGGCTTCACTGGGAGTGGAGAATCTGGTCCAAGCTGTTTTATGTGGTTAGTGCCAAGACTCCTCATTGACTGAGACCTGAGTTCCACACCACAGGGACCATGGACCTCTCCATAGGTAGCTCATGACCTGGCAGCTTGTTATGAGAGAGAGAGAGAGAGACAGAGACAGAGAGACAGAGAGAGAGACAGAGATGGAGAAAGGCAGAGAGAGAGGGAGAGAGAGACAGAGAGAGAGAGAGGAAGGGAGGGAAGGAGAGAGAGAGGGAGGAAGAGAAAGAAGGAGAGAGAAAGAATAGGAAAAAGAGAGCACGTGTGAGAGAGGGAGAACTGAAGGTGGAAACCAGTCTTTTTAAACCTAATCTTGGAAGTAACAGCTCATCACTTCAGATGTTCAAGGGGAGAGAAATTAGCTCCATTTCTTAAGGAGAAGAGTATAAAAAAAATTCGGACATGCTTTTTAAACCACCACACTATGTATTTACTGAAAATGTCTCTTCTCGTAATATTTTCTCTATTATCTTTGAACATTTTTTATATAACACACCAGCTACATTTTCATGTTTTTCTTCCCATAAAACTGCAATTGCTATTCATTGTGGAATTTGTAACTTACCTTCTTCCGGGCTCTTCTTCTTTATCATTCCAGTCAGTGTTTGCTCCTGCGTCTCTAACTTGATTCTACATCAGTAGCATGTCTTTGTTTTAAAGCTATAAGATTATCCATAGTTACTTTTGAACTAAAAAAAAAAATTTAATTATGGTCAAAATAAACTGAAGTATTCCAATTTCAATACCACATATGATTTAACGTATATTACTGTAACTTGTGCTATCTGCATGTAACATTCAAATAAATAGATTATGGTGTTATATTGATACATAGAAAAAAAATCCTCACTGAATCAATCCTTTGACACCAAATAGATGTGTTTATGTATAATAACAGGAATGACCAACATGCCTGACTAACACACTGTAATACACGGTCAAGTCATACATGATGCAACAGTGAAAGTGAAATGTAGCCCCACCAAAACAATAAAGTCAAAGAGGAGGGCCAAAGAGTTCTGCTGACGCCACATCATGTTTGAAGTTTATGAAACATCAAAATGGCTGTGCCATGAAGCAAGGGGTGCTACCCTGACCACCCTATCTAAAACTGCCAATCTAGCCAGGCATGATGGTTCATGCCTGTCATGGCATTGTGGCGCTTGCCTGTAATTCCAGCTACTCGGGAGGCTGAGGCATGAGGGTCACTTGAACCCAGGAGGCAGAGGTTGCAGTTAAGCTGAGATTGCACCACTGGACTCCAGCCTGGGTGACAGAGTGAGACTCTGTCTCAAAAAAATAAAACAAAATTCCAGTCCTTCAATAATTCCTGTCCCCTTTCCTGCTGCATTTTTCCCAACTTAGCTCTGTCTAACATACAATAAATTTCCCTTTACTGCCTGTTGTCCCCTGCTGGAATGGAAGCTCCATGGTTGATGGTAGGGAGCTGACTGTGGACCCAGGTTGAAGATGTCAATTAGGAGTCGTCAGCAAAGATGCAATTTTCAAATCTTGGGACTAGACTTTCTTAGAGGAGGGCGTAACTAAGTAGAGGGCACAGGAAGCTCCTAGAACAATCTAAAAGGGATTAGATAGAAGAGAAGAGGCCAGGAAAGGGCACTGAGGATGATCAGCAAAGGGTTACTTACTAAGAGGTGCAAACAGCAATAGAGAGTGTAAAAATCCAAAACCAGTGCAGCTTACAAAGCCAAGGTTTCTGATGTGAACTCAACTCCGTGCCTCCCTCCCACCTTCTCCCACCAGCACATTCCTCTTCCCCAGATCCTCAGTAATGCAAGCGCATCTTCATCCACACCACCAGCCTGGTCAGAAGCCTCGGTGTTATTTTGGCCCTTTCCTATCCCTCTTCCCCCTCCACTCTCATAAGCTCTCTCAGGTCTGTCCTCGTCCATCGCCATCGCCAACACCGCTGGACCAGGCTGTCATCATTAGCAACCTGTCCTCCGTGGTCTTCCCAGTTTCAGTCTTATTGATACTTCTAATCCATGAGACTAAACTTCTGAAAAACCTGATTACATCACCACTCCCTCTCCAACTATAATATTTGTTCTTTCCAATAACCCATTGAAGCGGGTACTCTTATACCTCCATTTTATAAAAGAGAATACTAAAAAAATTAGCTGGGCATGGTGGCACACACTACTTGGGAGGCTGAGGCAGGAGGATGGCTTGAGCCCAGGGGTTAGAGGTTACAGCAAGCTCACCACTGCACTCCAGACTGGGTGACAGAGCACAACCCTGTCTCAAAAAAAGGAAAAAAAAAATAAAGGGGGCACAATGGAGGGTCCTAGAGTAATATGATTTTGGCCCTGATCCTAACCACTCTACTATACTGTGGGGTCAGGAGCCATGTCTGCCTTGCTCAGCACCAGGGCTCAGTGCTTAGAACACTGCCTGGTACACAGTGTTCAGGAGGAGATAGCTGGTGGTGTGACTTCGTTGTCATGACTACTAATATTACTGTAAGTTATGTGTTTCCCAACATGTTTTTCATGAGTCACTAATTTCTTGGAATGTTAGTAGGGGATCTAATTAAATAGCTCTATAAACAAATAGCCTTTGGTAACAGTTTAACAGATGATGAGTTTGCTCGTTGAGAAACATATATCACTGGGATTCCTTAAGAGGGAGACAGATTAGGTAACATTTCACAGACTTTTATCATGGAACCTGTTTCTTCACAGAGCCTTCTGGGATCAGGGCTCTGCAGAACACATTAGGAAATGCTCTTCCAGCCTCAAGATCAGGCACAAGCGGGTACACTCCTAGCCTGAGTCCCTGCTCGCAAGCCTGCCTCCAGGTGGACCTCACCACCCTTTCCCAAAATGCTGCTCACAGTCCAGAGAGCAAAATTCCATTCTCCTCCCACTACAGAAAGCCTTGGAAGTTGCAGATGTGGGCATGTGAGGCATATGTCTGCTTAAGAGGACTAAGCCAGGAGGATCTTCAGCTGTTCTTCAGGTGTGGCCACTACGTTTCAAGACCACCAGCAAAACCATAGCTTCATTCACTGAACCACTCATGCCTTACCCTCTTCGTCAAGATTTCTTTGTTTCACCATTTTTCCTACTTTCAGAGCCTTAGGTTCTACTGTCTCGGGAGCTGGTTCATCCAAATATATGAAGGTAGAAGCAGAAGGGTTGATTCTCAAACTTTCATAAATGAGAATAATATACTTCTTATGTTATTGATTTGGTCATAGCCTTCAGAATATTTTTGACCAAACTTATTAAAATGTTTATGGGGGCTGGGGACAGGGTGAAGAACAGGAAGAGTTTTGATGGCCTACTATCTGCTGAAGCCCAGCCTTACTTATCAACATAGATGGGAAACCACAGATCCTGAAAAGATTTCATAAAGACAAAGTAGACAGAAATAGAAGGGTAATTCTGCAATATTGTTAAAAATAGTATCTCAAACAGTTAACATCACATTTGGTAGAAAAACAGCAAATTGACACCTTTACATTTAAATCCAGAAGAAAAAAAGATGACTTCAAGCCCTGTACTTTAGCAATGTTGTAAAGTTTTAGACAACACAGCAAAACACAAAATAGTAATAAGATACAATACTGGAAAATGGGCAACATAAGTACAGTTTGTACTCAATTGCAAAATTATAGAAGGTAATGAGAATTCCTTAAAATACTAGGGTATGTGACCAATGTACAGAAATCAATAGCTTTCCTGTATATCAGAACTGACCAGTTAGATTTAGAATAGCTAACTAAAGATTAGTTCATTAGGATCTCATAATCACAAACAAAAACCACTCAAAAACCTCCCCTACAAACTGAAACAACAGTAGTAATCCTAAGAAATAGAAGAACCTACATTAGGAAGTCTATACATTCTGCTGAGATACAAGATATGAAAAATTATAAAAAGATGTATGGTAAGAATATCACAAAGATGTAACTTTCTCTCACATTTATAGGTTTTCTACATTTCTTATGAAAACCCCTTTGAGATTTTTTGGGGGAGGTAATCTCACAAAATTATTCTTTTTCTTTCTTTCTTTCTTTTTTTAAGACAAGGTCTCACTCTAACTCAGGCTGGAGTGCAGTGGCGTGATCAGAGCTCACTGCAACCTCAAACTCCTGGCCTCAAGCAACCCTCCTGTCTCACCCTCCAAAAGTGCTGGGATTACAGGCATGAGCCACCATACCCGGACAACAACAAAATTATTCTAATATTCATCTGAAAGTTAAAAAAAAACCAACATTGCAACTAGACTAGATGATTCTGATAAAACGACAGTTGAGGGGGCCTCTGCCAGATATTTTTAGTGTTACAAAGGTACAAGGATAGACAGGTCCCTGCAATAGGATGGTGCAGCTTTGCTCAAAAGGGCTCGGCTGCTCTGCTCTGCCTCATTTTCTGCATTCCCTGAGGATTCCCAGGGTGTGGCTTCCATGATTGAGACTGCTCTACAAACATGTCACCCTTTTCTGCATCCTGTCTGTTCCACACATTTTAGCCCCCAGTAAGTTATGTGGCTTCAGTTAGACTGTACTTTCTTTGATAAATGCTGTAAGCTTTTCATTCCATGGCCTGCCTGATGCATAGCAAGACCTCAGTAGGTGTTTGTGGAATAAAAAATTGTAATGGCTTCTCAATAGAAACGTTAAAAACGTAAAAAGGCATCACAGTCTATGTGGGAGAGTATCTATCTCCATGGTTTCTCTCCACAGATAGCTCCCAGAAAACATCCACAGTGAGGCTGGGAGAAATAGGATTATAGGAGATTCCTATTTTCTTTTTCACCTTTTCTGCACTTTCTACATTAAACACATGTGACTTTAATAATGTTAAAATATTTAAAAGTTATAAGCAAAAAAATTAAGTGTAAAAAATCCAATCATAAAAGGCAAGTAAAAGTTATTGTGTGGCTGGGCATGGTAACTCACGCCTGTAATCCCAGCACTGTGGGAGGCCAAGGCAGGCAGATCACTTGAGGTCAGGAGTTCGAGACCAGCCTGGGCAACAAAACACCATCTCTAAAAAAGATAGCTGGGTGTGGTGGCATGCACCTGTAATCCCAGCTACTTGAAAGGCTGAGGCAGGAGAATTGCTTGAACCCAAGGGACGGAGGTTACAGTGAGCCGAGATGTCACCACTGCACTCCAGCCTGGGTGACAGAGACTGTCTCAAAAAAAAAAAAATAACTATTGTGTGAATATCATTATTCTGAACTTGAGCTGGGGTAAGAATCTCCAATATCACTGAAAATAAATGGCAAAGAAACTGATGGATTTCATAAAAATGTAAAATTTCACATCAAAACAATATAATCCCCAAATCAATTACATAAATCCAAATGTGGTAGAGCTCCCTGGCAGAAAAGGCAAAGCCACCAGCTCCATACACAGACACAGGAAACTCGGACCAAGAGGGGTAAGGGTCCTATGCCCTAGGACCAGTGGGGAGTATCCAGAGACAGTGTCAAAAAAACTCAAAGGGAGCCATGTGTGGTGGCTCACGCCTATAATCCCAGCACTTTGGGAGGCTGAGGCGGGTGGATCACTTGAGGTCAGGAGTTCTAGACCAGCCTGGCCAACATGGTGAAACCTTGTCTCTACTAAAAATACAAAAATTAGCTGCGTGTGGTGCGGACACCTATAATCCCAGCTACTTGGGAGGCTGAGGCAGGAGAATCACTTGAACTTGAGAGGTGGAGGTTGCACTGAGCTGAGATGGTGCCACCTCACTTTAGCCTGGGCAACAGAACAAGACCGTCTCAAAAACAAAAGAAAGCAAAACAAAAGACCTCAAAGGACCCAGAGGAAGCCACAAGGACACCGGCTGAAGTCACTTAAGTGGGAATGTTTATTCCCCTTGCAGTAGCAGGTGTCTCCCACGCAAAGTCCACTCGCCCTTCAACTCACCTCGCTGCCAACACCAGGCAGCCCCTCCTGTCGCCTGCCTGTAAGCACAGCATCACTGTCCAGCACAGCTTACCTTTTCTGTAGCCTGGTGACACATGTGATGTCTGTGCTTGTAACACTACATCTCATCTCTATTCCCCCAATCCCAATACTCCTCCCTCAGGATGGCATGATCACATCTTTGATGGTTTGAAGTTGACATATGAAAGATTTGGCTGCTTCTGCGTTGTACCCACCCACAGGGTGGAGAGGAGACCAGCAGTGAAATGAGCATTTGGCAATGTCTGTTCAGCAGAGGAATTTCTCCAAATTCTAACTGTGCTGGAGGAAAGGAGAAACGCCAAGGGCCTAGAGTAGAGTGCAGTTTCCAGCTGTCTTGACATGAGGGCTGCTGGCCCATGAACAGACACACTTCCAGAGCCACCCTTTCCAGGGTCACCATGGGCCAGTCCTACTCCAGATGCCATCTGCCCAGCAGCCCAGGGGACAGTGTCCAGCCTCCTAACATGAGCCTCAATCTGAAGCCCTTTCTATTACAGAGGTCCGACCTCATGATCTCATCAGCAGCTCTGGCCTGCTGCTGCTGTGGCCGCTCTCTCCAGCCACTGGCATTAACTTCAAGTGACAAAGGGTCTTTCAAATGAAATCCACTGCAAAAGGACAGGCCATGTCATTTTAAGAGGCACTCGAAAGCGCTTTCGTAATGGCAAGATTGGCAATAAGTGTATTACATCATCCCAAGATCCATGCTCACAGTCCACTATCCACCACTGCATCCTCAGCCCCTGGCCCCTGGCAGGTCAATAGCAATCTGCTGAATAAATGAATGAATGAATGGATTGAATGAATGAATGAAGTGCATTTCAGCCTCATTTGAGGGGACCATTTTGGGGGTAGGTGCAGTTTTAGAGCCCCTCTTCTCTCTGCCACCTATCCAAAGTCCTCTGCGGCTCGACAATCATGTGCATGTTCAGACTAATAAGCAAATGAAGCCATCTGCAGCGCTATCCTGTCCCCACCCCTTCAGGACCGTGTCATTTTGTGCAGGTTTAAATTCCCTATCAGGGATGAGACTAGGCACAAAATATAAGGGGGGGGGGGGAATGCAAAAACTCAGTAATTGAATATTTTAATGCAATCGTTTAAAAAATCGAAATTAAGGCCAAAAATCCATGATGAATAAAATATTCAAATTTTATTTTATTTTATTTTACTTTAGACGGAGTCTTGCTCTGTCACCATCCAGGCTGGAGAGCAATGGCGGGATCTCGGATCACTGCAACCTCCACCTCCCGGGTTGAAGCGATTCTCCTGCCTCAGCCTCTCAAGTAGCTGGGGTTATAGGTGCCCGCCACCATGCCCAGCTAATTTTTGTATTTTTAGTAGAGACAGGGTTTCGCCATGTTGGCCAGGCTGGTCTCGAAATCTTGACCTCAGGTGATCCACCTGCCTCGGCCTCCTAAAGTTCTGGGATTACAGGCGTGAGCCACTGTGCCAGGCCCGGAATATTCAATTTTTTTTTTTTTTTGAGGCGGAGTCTCACTCCGTCGCCCAGGCTGGAGTATAGTGGCGCCATCTCCGGTAACTGCAACCTCCGCCTCCCGGGTTCAATCAAATTTTAAATGAAGACAGGACCAGTAACAGTGTACCCTGTGGAGCCATTCTACAGTCTGAAGTGAAAGAAAAATTTCAGACTGATTTTTTTTCATTACTTTTGACATTTTTTAGAGGCTGCACTAAAATATTATTTACCTCGATTGCTACGATTTTGGCAGCCTCTTAAATCCTGTACCCGTGACAGATGCCTCACTGGCCTCACCCTAGTCGCGGCCCGATGGTACTTCTAGAAGATGTGCAGAGGACAAACCGAACCCCGGGAGGGACCACGCAGCCTGGGAAACAGAGGTCGGGCCCCTGTCCCGCCACTGAGGGCCGAGGACTCGGCCTGTACCGGCCCCAAACGAGGGACAGTCTGGCCTCTGCTGGCAGGAGCAGCGCTTCCAAGTATTTTCACATGGTGGCTTTGCAGAGCTGCGTGGTCCGGACGATGACTTCAGGCCGCAAAGCGGGAAAGTCCTGGCGGCAGCTCTGCGATCCAAGCCCGCCGTCCGCAAACTCTCTTCTATGTTGTGCAATACTCGAGTAGGTGGTCTCTTTCCCGTCCTTTCGCGCCCTCATGCTGGGCCAATCACAGTGCCGCACTTTTTATACTGACCAATAGGAGCTCGCTCCGGGCGGGTCGCCGGCGACCGTTACCCGACAGGCGACGGGGCTGCTCTAGTGGTGCCACGGGCTCGGAGACTGCTGCGGAGAGCCGGGCACTGGCGCATAGAGGCGGCAGCGGCGGCAGCCATCAAGCGGCTCCAAGGTGCGACGGACGGACACTCAGCGCGGCAGGTCGGGCGGCGAGGCCAGAGAGGGCAAGGCCATGGGCTTGAGCGGTTGGGGATGGCGAACACCGCGTGTGGCCGGTCCCGGTGGCGAGGCCCGTCCCACTGAGGCACGCGGGGACCCCGAACAGCGGTGTAGGCGAGGCCAGCGAGGCGGGCGGGGGACAGGCGCGTTCCTCAGGAGGCCCTGGAGTTCTGGCACCCTCACAGCGGGCGCCAACACCGCAAAAGTCCGTCTCGAGCCAAGTCGCGGGTCCGGTCTCCCAAACGCGGTTATGTCCCCAGAGAAAGCTAGAAATTGGCACATATGCTTATTCTTGCAAAGGAGACTGATCAAGCCGCTACTGCGGCAGCGGGGACTCTAGCGAGAGAGGGACGCGAGGTTCATTCTGTACCCAGGCGTGTGTGTCTCCTGACCAATGCGTAGGATGTCCTGGAGGACAGCACTGGCTCCTCACCTAGTGTGAGGGGCCTGGACAGTTTCCCTAAGAAGCGCGTATTTGAGACCAGATCTGAAGTGGAGCATGTATTAAAGGTGGGGTGGGGGGTGGGCAGGCGAGAGAACGCACAGGGCCTGACTTTCTAAGGAAACGGAAAGGACGGTGTATCTGGAAGACACAAAGTGCCAGGGTTAACACAGAGCCCGAACAGTTCTAAGGTTTGACAGGAGTTACTCAGATTGGAATCTGTCTAAAAACAGTGACGGTCCATGGCTGAGTTTTAAGCAGGGGCGTGACTGATCCGATAAGCATTTTGGAAAGATTGTTCTAGCCAGTTGGGAGGTGATTGCCTGCACAGCTGTGAGAGTCAGGAGTAAAAATGGACAAGACCTCGGGGATAATAAGGGAGGTGTCAAGGGCGAGTCCTGTGATTTCTGGCTGAGATCTGGCAATACTATTCCCTGGCGTTTAGTACAGTGGAGGAAATACTGTGGTAAGTGAGAACTCGAAGAAAATAATAAAAATGGGCATGTACCTAGGAGTGGAATTGCTGGATCATGTGGTCATTCTGTATTTAACTTTCTGAGAAACTGCCAGACTTCTCCAGAATGGCTTCACCATGTTACATTCCCACTAGCAATGGATGAGGGTTCTGATTTCCCCATGACCTGCTCAACACTGTCTGTTATTATTATTGTTATCCTAGTGGGTGTGAAGTGGTATCTTGTGGTTTTGATTTGCATTTCCCTCATGACTTGATATATTGAGCATATTTTCATGTGTTTATTGGCCATTTGTATATCCTCTTTGGAGAAATGTTTCTTCCAGTCCTTTGCTTCTTCTTAAAATTGGGTTGTTTGCCTTTTTATTGTTCAGTTGTGAGAGTTCCTTCTATATTCTAGATAATACACCTTTATCACACAAATGATCTGCAAGTACTTCTGTTATGTTAAAATTTTCTCTTTTGTAAACGTTTTTAACTTTGGGTGTCTTTATGTTTAAGAATGAAGCTTGCAAACACACTGCAGATTTTAGTGAATGCAAATTTGAATGCACAATCAGATGTGAATGAGAATCCAGCTTGAGATAGTATTGCTCTTCTCACCAATTTTTTGAAAATACGTATTTTTGTGGGTTTTTTTTTTTTTTTTGAGACAGATTTTTGCTCTCGTTTCCCAAGCTGGAGTACAATGGTGTGATCTCGGCTCACTGCAACCTCTGTCTCCTGGGTTCAAGTGATTCTCTTGCCTTAGCCTCCTGACTAGCTGGAATTACAGGCATGTGCCACCACGCCTGGCTAATTTTGTATTTTTAGTAGAGATGGGGTTTCTCCATGTTAGTGAGCCTGGTCTCAAACTCCTGACCTCAGGTGATCTGCTGGCCTCAGCCTCCTAAAGTGATGGGATTACAGGCGTGAGCCGCCATGCCCGGCCGAAAATATGTTTTTAATCTAAGATTTTACGTAAGTAATGACTATTGTCTATGATTAAATTAATAAATATTTGGAAATGTTGTTTTAATTTCTAATATGGTAAGTATTGATGGATATTACTCAAATAAAAAAAATACTCCTTGGGGTTCTCAATACTTTTTTTTTTTGGAGACAGTTTCACTTTTGTTGCCCAGGCTGGAGTACAATGGTGCATGCCTCCCAGATTCAAGCAATTCTCCTGCCTCAGCCTCCCAAGTACCTGGGATTACAGGTCCCTGCCACCACGTCCAGCTAATTTTTTGTATTTTTGGTAGAGATGGGGTTTCACCGTGTTGGCTGGGCTGGCCTCAAACTCCTGACCTCAAGTGATACACCCACCTCAGCCTCCCAGAGTGCTGGGATTACAGGCGTGAGCCACTGCATCTGACCAGGGTTCTCAATACTTTTTAAAAATATGAAGAGCTGGCTGGTTGCTTTGGCTCAAGCCTGTCATCCCAACACTTTGGGAAGATGAGGCAGGTGGATCCCATGAGCTAGGAGACCAGCCTTGGCAGCATGCTGAAACCCTGTCTCTACAAAAATATTATCCAGGCATGGTACCACATGCCCATAGTTCAGCCACTCAGGAGGCTGAGGTGAGAGGATCACCTGACCTACAGTGAGCTGTGTTCCTGCCATAGCGCACCAGCCTCCAGCCTGGGCAACAGAGTGAGACCCTGACTTAAAAAGGGGTGTGTGTGTGTGTGTGTGTGTGTATTTTGAACAATCAAATATATCAAATATGTATATATTTGAACGATCTTGGCCCACTGCAACCTCCAACTCCTGGGCTCAAGTGATCCTCCCACTTTAGCCTCCTGAGTAGCTGGGAACACAGGCTCACACCACCATGCCCAACTAATTTCTTGCATTTTTGTTAGAGACAGGGATTTCACTATGTTGCCTAGGCTGGTCTGGAACTCCTGAGCTCAAGCAATCCGCCTGCCTCAGCCTCCCAAAGTGCTGGGATTACAAGTGTGAGCCACCGCACCTGGCCAGACTAGTTCATTTTTATACATAATAACTCCAGTTATCTTATCATCTAAGAAGAAGAAATGGCTCTTATCGTGGAGCCATTCCATATTTGTCCTCTTAAATTGGGATGCTCTGTGCCCTTCTCTACTTCTTAGCCTGGGTAGCCTCTACTTGACCATCATTTACTTTTTTTGATAAGTTTTTCCTTACCTTTATTAATGCAACCATGCTGTACAATTATTGTCTACTTGATTGTCTTTATTTAACCCCAACTGTCTTATTTAAGTTTGTGAACCCCAAAGTAGGTACAGGTTATATTTTTCTTGGTCAGAATTTTAGTTTTTAATTTCTTTTTTTCCTCTTTTCTGTCAAGGAGTTGAACATAAAATTAATTGCTCTTTAAATACAACTAGCAGTTTGAAAAATTTCAAATGCGTTTTTGAGCATGTTACATTTTATCCTTTCTGTTAAGATCAATACTCAAGGAGTCCTACCCCCAGTGGCTAGCTCTTTTACTCATCATTCAGATCTGAGGTTAAATAACACTCTGAAAGGCCTTCACTAATCCTTAGACTAGGTTAAGTCTTATATGTTTCCCATACCACCTTGTGTTTCTCAAAATATCCAGATTCTAGGAATTTCTTAGGGCAGGGGTTCCCAACCCTCAGCCTGAGTTCTGCCTCCTGTCAGATCAGCAGTGGCATTAGATTCTCATAGAAACTCAAACCCTGTTATGAACTGTGCATGAGAGGGATCTAGCTTGTGTGCTACCTATGAAAATCTAACTAATGCCTGATGATCTGAGGTGGAACAGTTTCAGCTCAAAGCCACTACCCAACCTCCATCCCTCCAGTCCATGGAAAAATTATCTTCCACAAAACTGGTATCTGGTGCCAAAAAGGGACTATTATCCTCATGTATTGTTTCTGGGCCCCAAATTAGGCTGTTGAATCTGTATTTTTAATGAGCAGCCCAAGTGATTTTTATATCAGGTAAGTCTGGGAAAAGGTACTCTAAATTTATAGAAGATTTACGTGCATCTGCCCCACTGTTGGAAATTGTATGTCTATTGTGTTTCACAGAGCCAGTGACTGATCACCTCTGTGTCCTCAACACTTAACATATAACTTAGCAAATACAGGCTCAGTCATTATTGAATAATATATTAAAGAGTGATTCTCCAGTGGTATTCATCCCTGAAACTGGAAATGTAATTGCTTGGTAATAGGGTAGACATATATTTAACATCATTAGAAATGGTTTTAACAATTTGTATTCCCTCAAGCAATGTATAAGAATTTTAGTTTGTCCACATCCTCACCAATATCTGGTGTTAGTACTCTTTTTCAAAGCCATTTTGGCAGGGTGCAGTGGCTCATGCCTGTAATCTCAGCACTTTGGAAGGCCGAGGTGGGTGGATCACTTGAGGTCAGGAGATCAAGACTAACCTGACCAACATGGTGAAACCGCATCTCTACTAAAAATACAAAAATTAGCTGGGCATGGTGGCATGCACCTGTAGTCCCAGCTACTCAGGAAGCTGAGGCAAGAGAATCACTTTGACCTGGGAGGGAGGTGGGAGTTGCAGTGAGCCAAGATCGTACCACTGCACTCCAGCCTGGGTGACAGGGCAAGACTCTCTCTCTCTGTCTCTCTCTCTCTCTCTCTCTCTCTCTCTCTCTCTCTCTCACACACACACACACACACACACAATTTTAAGCCATTCTAATGAATGTGAAGTGGTACCATGGTGGTTTAAATTTGCATTTCCCTGATGACTAATGATGTTGAGCATGTTTTCATACCTATAAGCAATTCAAAAATATGTGTACAAGTTTTTTATGTAATCTGAATAAGCATCTTCTTTTGGTTATGTAGATTGTGAATACCTTATTTCAGTCTTTGGCTTGTGTTTCCATTTTTTTAGTAATGTCTTTTGATGAGCAGAAGTTTCTTAATTTTGCTGAAGTCATGAATATATTCTATTGTGTTTCAAGAAGCATTATAAATTTGGTTTTCACATTTAGAAATATGATTCATCTCACTTTTATTGTTGTGTGAGGTATGAGTCCAGGCATTTTTTTCCTTCTAGGTAAAAAACTAGACTGTAGAAATCAACTTGTGCCAGTACCATTTATTGAATATGTCTTAGACCTTTTTTTTTTTTTTTTTTGAGCTGGAGTCTTGCTTTGTCACCCAGGCTGGGGTGCAATGGCACAATCTTGGCTAACTGCAACCTCTGGGGTTCTCCTGCCTCAGCCTCCTGAGTAGCTGGGACTACAAGCATGTGCCACCATGCCTGTATAGTTTTTATATTTTTAGTAGTGACAGGGTTTCACCATGTTGGCCAGGCTGCTCTCAAACTCCTGATCTCAGGGGTTCTGCCTGCCTTGGCCTCCCAAAATGCTGGGATTATAGGAGTGAGCCACCCCTGCCTGACCAGTACCACATTTTCTTTATCCAATCTACCATTAATGGGCACCTGGGTTGATTCTATGTCTTTGCTGTTGTGAATAGCACAGTGATGAACATACAAGTGCATGTGTCCTTTTGGTGGAATGATTTATTTTCCTGTGGGCATATACCCACAGGAAAATAGTAATGGGATTGCTGGGTCAAATGGTAGCTCTGTTTTAAATTGAAAAATCTCCAGACTGTTTTCCACAGAGGTTGGACTCATTTACATTCCCACCAACAGTTCTCTTTTCTCCATAGCCTTGCCAGCATCTGTTGTTTTTTGACTTTTTGATAATAGCCATTCTGGCTAGTGTGAGATGATATTACATTGTGGTTTTGATTTGCATTTCTCCGATTATTAGTGATGCTGAGCATTTTTTTCTATTTGTTAGCTCCTTGTATGTCTTCTGTTGAGACATGTCTGTTCATATCCTTTGCCCATTTTTTTAAATAAAGTTGTTTATTTTTTGCTTGTTGATTTGTTTAAATTTCCTATAGATTCTGGATATTAGGCCAGAATCTATAGATATCAGATGCATAGTTTGCAAATATCTTCTCCCATTCTACAGATTGTCTGTTTACTCTGTTGATAGTTTCTTTTGCTGTGCATAAGCCCTTTAGTTTTATTAGGTCCCCACATGTCTTTTTTTTTTTTTTTTCTGCAATTGCTTTTGGAGACTTAGCCAGAAATTGTTTGCCAAGGCAAACCCACAGCCAACATTATACTGAATGGGCAGAAACTCAAACCACTCCTCTTGAGAACTGGAATAAGACAAAGATGCTCACTTTCACCACACCTACTCATTGTAATACTGGAAGTCCTCGCCAGAGCAATCAAGCAAGAGAAAGAAATAAAAAGCATCCACATAGGAAGAGAGGAAGTCAAACTGTCTCTGTTTGCAGACTATATGATTCTATGCCTAGAAAACCCCCTTTGCCTAAAAGCTCCTAGATCTGATAAACAACTTCAGTAAAGTTTCAGGATATATCCATGTACAAAAACCAGTAGCATTTCTATACACTAACAACAAGGCTGAGAGTGAAATCAAGAACCCAATACCACTTATGCAGTAGTCACAAAGAAAATAAAATGCCTAGGAATACAGCTTTCTAAGGAGGTAAAAGATCTCTACAAGGAGAACTATAAAGCACAGCTAAAAGAAATCAGACAACACAAATAAATGGAAAACCATTCCATGCTCAATGATAAAAAGAATCAACATTGTAAAAGTGTCCATACTCCCCAGATCAATCTACAGACCTAACACTATTCCCATGAAACTACCAACATTGTTCTTCACACAATTAGAAAAAACTATTCTAAATTCATATGGAACCAGAAAAGAGCCTGAATAGCAAAAGCAATGGGAGAAGGACTCCCTTATTCAATAAATGGTGCTGGAATAACTGGCTAGTCATATCCAGAAGACTAGAGATGGACCTCTGTCTTTCACCATATACAAAAATTAACTGAAAATGAATCAAAGATTTAAATGTAAGACCTCAAGGCCAGGTGTGGTGGCTCAGGCCGGTAATCCCAGCACTTTGGGAGGCCAAGGAGGGAGGATTGCTTGGGACCAGAAGTTTGAGAACAGCCTGGACAACATAGGGAGACCCTGTCTCTATAGACAGTTTTAAAATTAGCCAGGCATGGTGTTGTATACCTGTAGTCCCAGCTACTCAAGGGAGTGGGGGAGTGCTAAGGTGGGAGGATCAGTTGAGCCTGAGAGGTCAAGGCTACAGTGAGCTCTGATGGCACCACTGCACTCCAGCCTGGATGACAGAGCAAGACCTTGTCTCAAAAATTTTTTAAAAACAAAAAAAGACCTTAAACTATAAAAATCTTAGAAGACAACCTAGGAAATACTCTTCTTTACATCAGTCTTATTTATTTCTTCTTGTATTTGTTTTAGAAGGTGGTTTTCAAGGAAGTATGTCCATCTGAGTTGTAGAATTTGGCAGATAAAGTTACTTGTTATGTCCTCAAAATAGAACCTCAGATCATTAATTTTAAACCTTCCTTTCCTAATATAAGCATTTAAAGCTACAGTAAACACTGTTGTAGCTGCATCCCACAAATTTTGATATATGGTATTTTCATAATCATTCAGTTAAAAACATTTTCTAATTTTTATTATGATATATTCTTTCACTCATGGATTACTTACAGATTTGTTGCTTGATTTTCAAATATTAGGAAATTTTTTTTTAAATCATTATTAATTGTACTGTAGTCTGAGAATATACTTTCGAGTATATTGAGGTTTCTGGCCATGACGGGACATTGGATTTATCATGTTGCCATAAAACAACTTGAAAACTAGGCCAGATGTATGAAAAAAACTGTTTTATGACGCAGTGTAGGACTGTGATTTCTGAGAGAAACACCCAGCATGAGTCCTATGATGATAGCCTGGCTTCCTGCCTGGAAGCACATTGCAGACCATGGAAAAAGAACGAGGACTTCAAGCAAAGCAGAGGTCTTCCTGAGTCGAGACAGAGATTGGAGTTCAGAAAGGCTAAGGCAGCTAGAAATTGCAGGACAGTGTTCCTGAGAGAAGGGAGATACATAGAAGAAGAGCTCCAGAAATCTGCAGGGGGACTCCCCCTTGAGACTTGTCAAACACTAATATGTATATTTGTAGTTACAGATTGATGAAATTATCCCGTGCTTTGACCTTAATATAGATTTCTTCTGCCCAGAGCACTTTGCTCAGAAGTTGCCACCTGGCAAGGAGTTTTGAAAATGAGTAGGGGAGAGTTTAGTGAATCCTGCTGTCACTGCCACAATATCTACTTTTTAATATTTCTCAATTTTGTAAGATTGTTATCTTTTTCATAAATTTGCTACAACTGCATATTTTATAAGTAGATAAACATAATAGTTTGTCTTCAAGAGATTTCATTTCTGTCACATAAGAACTTTATTTAAATTTTTAATAATAAAGATGATGACAGGCTAAGTAATTCAGGCCTCTTATTCATTGAAGGCAATTTAAAAACCTAGAAAAGAAAAATTTTTTTTGAGATAGAGTCTCGCTCTGTTACCTAGGCTGGAGTGCAGTGGTGTGATCTCGGCTCACTGCAACCTCTACCTCCCGGGTTCAAGTGATTCTCCTGCTACAGCCTCCCTAGTAGCTGGGATTACAGGTACCTGCGACCACACCTGGCTGATTTTATATATCTTTAGCAGAGACAGGGTTTCACCATGTTGACCAGTGTCTCAAACTCCTGACTTAAAGTGATCTGCCTCCTTGGCCAGGTATGGCAGCACATGCCCGAAATCACAGCTACTTGGGAGGCTGAGGCAGGAGAATCGCTTGAACCTGAGAGGCGGAGGTTGCGGTGAGCTGGGATCAAGCCTGGACAACAAAAGCAAAACTCCATCTCAAAAAAGCAAAAACAAAAACAAAACAAACAAAAAGTATCTCTTTATTGCTTGCAAAAATGTTCCTTTTCTCAGTGCTAATTTTTGTTTCAGTCTTCTCTTAGTGAGATTTGTCTTTTATCTACTTTTTTTTGGAGACAGTGTCTCACTCTGTCACCCAGGCTGGAGTACAGTGGTACAATCTCAGCCCACTGCAACCTTCACCTACCAGGTTCAAGTGATTCTCGTGCTTCAGCCTCCCACGTAGTTGGGACTATAGGCACATGCCACCACACCCAGCTAATTATTTGCCTTTTTAGTAGAGACAGGGTCTCACCATGTTGCCCACGCTGGTCTCGAACTCCTAAGCTCAGGCAATCTGCCCACCTCGGCCTCCCAAAATGCTAGCGTTACAGACGTGAGCCACCGCACCCAGCCTGTTATTTATCTATACTTTTATTAGTCTCAAAATAATAGCTCTTGATTTGAGTTACAATTTTTACTGTTTTTAAAGTGATCACTTCTGTTTTTGTCTTAACTATATTCTCAACTTTTTTTGGCTTATTTTTAGTTCCTTCCTAGATTCTTATTTAATTCATTTATTTCTAGCTTTATTTAATAATAAGCATCTAAAGCTGTGACTTTTTATGCTTATAACTTTGACCATGTCCCGTAGATTTTGGTAGTCTGTGTTCTGATTGTCATTAATTTTTTTTAATTATCCAAGTCCACACAGCTTATTAAGTGGCAAAGTCAGGATTCAAAGCTAAAGGGGTTGTCTCCATGACATGAGATCTTCTGCTTTTTAATGTTTTCTCCTTGTAGAACAGAGAAAGTAAATTTGGATGATTTTTTTCAGGATCAGTGATTGAAATAATTTCAGAGTTAAACACAATGAATTCCTTTTTTTTTTTGTAAACTCATCAGGAACCTACATAACACCTGATTACCAAAATTCTGCTGTAGACACCTCAGCTTTTTGGGGTATGGAGAGTGAAGATAAGTAGGGGCCAGAGGCTCAAAATGATTTTGTGAGTTGGCTGGACTTTCTTCTGCTTGTTGCCTCTGGGATTATTCATGTGTCCATTGGGGTGTCTTACTGTTTCTACCAGTAATTAGCTTGGGCTGCTTCAAAGGCAGCTAGATTCAGAGTCATTATATGGATATCCCAGTTGCCCTGGGTTGATTTTATGAATGTACCAAAATCTCACATATACCCCCAAAATATGTACATCTAATGTGTATCAGTAAAAAGTCATCATCATTACCTTTTTTAAACAGTTTTGTGGAGTTATATTTACTCATTTAAATGATTTGTAGTAACCTGATCACGTGTTACAACCATCCCATCATAAATCCATTTTAGAACATTTTTATCCCTCATGCCCATTTATAGCTAATCTCTCTTCCCACCCCCCGACTGCCTATCCCAAGCAGCTGCTAATCTGCTTTCTCTCTATAAATTTGCTTTATTTGGATGTTTTATTTAAATGGAATCATACAATAGGTGATCTCTTTTATCTAGCTTCTTTCAGCATGTTTTTGATATTAACCCATGAGGTAACATATATCAATAGTTTATTTCTTTCTGTTGCTGAAAGGTTTTCCATCATACAGATTTGCCATGTCATTGGTTTTTAGTAAGTTACAATTTGTTTCAGAAACTTTTTATCTAGGTTTGACATAAATGAGGTGATATTATGGTCTTAAGACTCTCTTTTTTGGATTTAAACTTATTTTAGTGACTTACATTGGTTTTTTTAAAAAAATGTTCCTTGAAAATTTTAAAAGAACATGTCTTTTCTGTCCGTTATGTAGTTGTCAATTTATGCTTTTTAAGTATAATAAAAGTTCAATATTTATATCTTTTCTAGATTATATATCTTGGAGTGATGCAGGCCACTGTAGTGGTGGAGACAGCATCTGGTAAAGGCTACCACAGTAATGGAGGCAACCTCCAAAAAGGTAAGGGTCTAGGCCACTTACCTTTATTCTTGCTCGGGAAGGGTGCTAAATGTATTGTGCCAGTTTGCCCTTCAAGTTGCTGCTTTTTAACTCTTCCTCCCTCTAAGGTGGTAAGATTTGTGTGTTTTTAACTTGCCAAATTGACTCGGGTGATTTTTGGTGGATCAGAGCAATCTAGGCAGGACCTTTCAGGAAAATGGAAGATTTAGGAAAGGGAAAGTGAGCAGGAAGAAAGGATCTCTGTCCAGCCAGCCTTTCAAGAACTGCTGACAGGTATAGCTACCTTCAGGGTGATAAGCAGAAAGTGAGCAGACTGACTTCTGCTGCCCAAGTTTTACGTTTTCTTCTTCCCATAAATCTGAAATGTATTTTTCTTGGGTAATAGCAGAAAGAAAATAAGAAATAGCAAGAGTATAAAAAGCAAAATGACTAAATTTTATGTGTTTATGAATATATGGAGCTTAAACTATTAAGAGGTATATATTCTAGATTAAAACAAAAACTCTATTCCACGTTGTTCATGAGGTACATTTAAAACAGAAAAGAAAGATTTAAGATAAAAGGATAGACAAGTTAAGAAACAAATTATCTTAGAAATTTGGGATGATAGTAGTAATGAGTATAATCAATGCAGAAAGCATTTTGTAAGAAGATTAAGAGCGTCCAGTTATACAATGAAGATGTCAGTCATGAACCCTAACGGAATAAACCATGTACTTTCTATTCATACATTAAATGTTGGAAATCTAGGGAAAGGCTCCTGGAGATTGGACATGATAACGGTTCTCTATCTCAGTAAATCCTAATAGGATATTGTATGCAATTCAAAATGTTCCAAAAAAAAAAAACTTTTAAAAAATTAATCTGTTGGAGAGAATTTAAAATAATTTTTTAAATAAAGGAAAAAACTTAACCTACCAGATATAAAAAACTCCACGGTACTAGAATAATTAAAACAGTATAATACTGTTATACAAAAAGATAATAGGTTAATGGAACAGAATAAATAGAAATAAATTCTTAGAAAATCATGAAACAAAAATGAGGACTTCAGAATATGATAAAAATGTTGTTTCACGTCAGAAGGAAAACAATGGATTATTTGGCAAATGGTGTTAGGACAATTGACCATACATTTTGGAAGAAAATCAAGTTAGAGTCCTACCTTATGCTAAAGAGAAAAATATATTCTGTGTAGTGTAAAAAGACTAAGTGTTAACCCCCAGCCCTGCCCACACACAATTAGAATAAATTATAGGAGAATATTTTTATAATTACTTGGTAGAGAAGGCCAAAGACACAAAACACAGAAGTTACAGAAGACTGATTCATTTAACTAAATAACCTGGACAATTCTCATATGACAAGACACTATAAAGAGTTAAAGCCAGGCAAACTAGTTGGGCGGCTGAGGCAGGAAGATAGCATGATGCAAGTCTAGCACCTGGGCAACATAGCAAGACCCTTAAAATAATTTTTAAAATAATTTTTAAAAGTTAAAAGATAAGCAATAAACTAGGAAAATTCACTTACATTACAAATGTAAAAAAAAAAAAAAAAAAAAGAATTAGTATCTACAATGTCTAAAGGACTCCCAAACAACTCTCTCATCTTTAACCACATATTTATAACAGCTTACTAGACAGACATTCACATCTGGGTGTTTTATTACTAACCTCAAACTCTACTTGCTCAGGATTGAACTCATTATCCTCCTCCCCCTCCTTCTCATTTTTCCTCTTTACCTTCTAAATCTGCTCTTTACACAGTCCCTATCTCTTTAGCTCTGAATATTCCCATTCAACTATGGTACCAAGTTGTAAATATGTAAATATTATCTTTGAGTGATATTTAAGTAGGTATTGATTGGCCATTTGGTAAGTCATGACATCAGTTTAACTGATTGTGATCAACTTTTTAAATGAAATGGAATAAAATAAAATAGCAATACCAGAGTACATTGGACAAGGAATAATTACTGTTTTGTAAAATTTGTGTTTTACTTTTACACAGACACATATGTATGTGTGTACTGAGTCATGATATAAAATGTAATTCCAATTATGATCTTAGTCAAAAAAATCTTTTGAAAACCACTGCTCTCTCTCTTCCTCTTACTATCATCTCTAACTGGCCACCGAGACTCGTCAGTTGCAGAACTTTCATACCAGTCTCTTCTTCAGTCCCACTTCTCTACTCCTTTGGTACCTGCCTTTATTCTCCTCTTTCAAGTTTTTATCCTTTTTGTTGCCAAGACTGACTCCACGACTCAATTCCAGTCAAATGACTACCCTTTTAAGAAGCTTTCAGTGGCCTTTTGTTGCCTTAGAATAAGAACCAAACTCCTTACCACATCATAAAAGGCCTTTTTCAGTGCATCATTCCTGTCACTCTCATAAGAGTTCTTTTACTACGGACAAGCTGGCTTACAATTTCCTGAAAATGCCATGTTCTTTCACACAGCTAACTGTACTTGTGTTGAGTTTGCCTAAAATAATTTTGTCTGTTTTGTTTCAAAACACTTTTTAAATATAAAGTTTTCCTGAAGTCTGTTTCCCCTTTTTTCTCAAAAATTTACCTGCTCCATCAACACAACTCTGTCAGCACTTTTTAAAAAATAAATTTTTGGTTGAGCGCAGTGGCTCACACCTGTAATCCCAGCACTTTGGGAGGCCGAGGTGGGTGGATCACGAGGTAGGATTTCAAGACCAGCCTGGCCAAGATGATGAAACCTCCATCTCTACTAAAAATACAAAAAATTAGCTGGGCTTGGTGGTGGGTGCCTGTAATCCCAGCTAATCGCTTGAACCTAGGAGGTGGAGGTTGCAGTGAGCTGAGATCGTGCCACTGCACTCTAGCCTGGGTGACAGAGACTCTGTCTCAAGAAAAAAAAAAATTACGTTTTTGTGTGCTTATCATGACCATATGAAAACCATAAGCACGTAGGGACGATGTCTGTATCTTCTTTTTCTTTGTTTTTACAATGCCTAGGGCTAACACTAGGAGGCACATAAAGATTTATTAAACAAATTTATAAGAAAAAAGTTTCTTATTAGACCATTTTACAAACAGTGGCTTCCCTATAAACAGTAAATTCCTTTCCACTGAAAGAATTCAAGAAAATCTTACCTGTTGTCTTAGCTCAGGCTGCCATAACAAAATACCATAGAGTGAGTGGCTTAAACAACAGGCATTTATTTTCTCATAGTTCTGGAGGCTGGAAGTCTGAGATCAAGGTCTCAGCATGGTCAGGTTCTGGTGAGGGGGTCTCTTCCTAGCTTGTAGATGGCTGCCTTCTTGCTGGCTGTGTCCTCACATGAGAGAGAAGGGAAGCAAGCTCTCTTGTGTCTCTTCTTGAAAGGACACTAATCCTATAATTAGGGTCTTTCCCTCATGGCCTCATCTAAACCTAAGTACCTCTCAGAGTCCCCATTTCCAACATATGAGTCTGGGTCTGGCCTTCAATGTATGCATTTGGGAGAACATAGTTCGGTTTTTAGCTGCTACTGAAAAGGATATTTGTCATGGATGATATAAAAAGTATTCCTGCATTGGGAAGACCTTAAATCAGATCATGTCTAAGGTTTTTCTAGGGTTTAGATTCTATAATGTTGCTGTTAATATTTTTATCCTTTTTTTAATCAGATAGACCTTCGAATCCTAAGAAAGAAAATTTGTTATTATCCTCCAGTGGTTGTGATGAAGTCAAATTGACTTTTCCTGATGATGACTGGAATTCTTCGACACTAGAGCAAAGTGCTAATAATAAAGAAATTAGCAATATTGACAAAATGGATTTATCAGAACCATTTTTTTCAGTGAGTCAAGATACTAACAGAGAGAGTACTCACTTTCAGTCGAGTGAACTTGAAGACAGTACTGACTATGCTCTCTTGAATGAAACATATTCTATACATTATCCAGAGTCAAAACTAAAGAAGGAAAGTCTTACTACTTTAAGTTCAGAATTAGATCCTGAAGTGCAGAAAAAAGAGGAGATGTTTTTTGATATTTTGGAACATCAAGGTAAGACTGTTAGCTTGGAAAGAATCTACAATATTTCAGATGCTAATTATAAAGAAACTGCTGAAGATACACAAAAGCATGATTCAGATGAAGACTCACAGCAGGAATATCACAGTGCAGAAGAACAAGAATACATAAGTAACCATTTATCTTTTGACCAAACAAAAACATTAGGTATATGTAATCTGGAAGTTGTTGAATTAGGAAATTCAGGTTATGAAGTTAAATGTGCCAGCAATGTAGAAGATAATCATGTTAACTCGGGAAGTGGTTCTATCATCTCTTTAGATTCACTTGATGTTTATGGACAAGAAAATTCACCTCATGTCTCCAAATTTCAGAATTCTGTTATGTTAAGGGAATATCATGACCCAAAGCATGAAAAGTGTGAGGAACAAGAGACTGGTTCAACGTGCCACACAGTTTTTGATAGCAGTGTACTAAGAAGCAATTCTCCAGGAAACCAGGAATCTCAATCTAAGAGTGGTTCCTTAAGCCCCCAAAAAGTATTAAAAATGAAAATTTATACTGAAAAAATGAAATCTCAAATAAATGAAAGTAAAGATTTTTGTGGAAATAAAATTGTTGAGAAGAAAATATTACAGCACCTTGAAAATCCTAGCACATTACCACAACATAAAGCTTTAGAGACATTACGCCAACCCTGTAAAGATCATCAAACTTCCTGGCCCTCTGTTTTTGATGATTCAATAATTTCTTCCTGTGGATATTCACATTATAAAAGCCCGAAAAACACCCCTGACTCAGCCTTAGATTTTTCTGTTACACTACCAAAGATTGCAGTCAGAGATAATCAGCCAAAAGAAGATAATAGTTCCCTAAAAGTTGCTAATAGCAGTACCACAAAGAAAACATGCTTTCACAATATGGAAGGAATGTGTACTAAATCAATGACAGATGGAGCAAGTTGTACAGTCACAATTAATCAGACGGTGGACGTTAGCACTGATTTTAGGGCTTGTTTCACAACCAGCAGGGCAACAAGTACAAGACCTTCTGTAGTATCTACATCAAGCAACACGGAGATAGCAATGATGAATAAAAAACGACCCGATGAATGGCCAAATGAGAAACAAAAAAGTGTGGCTTGTAGTACAGATTGGTCATACAGTGAAGATTATATAGATACACAGATGACTATGACAAAAGGATCAGGAAAATCTCCCTCAGTTGACAGTTTAAAACCTAATGGAAATTTTCTAAATAAGGTAAAATCAATATGAGAAATAATAAAATTTAGACTTCATAAAGAGACAGTGTATGCTAATGTAAATTTTTTTTGGTTTGTTGAATTGTATTAAGGCTTTTGTTAGAAGATGCTAAATGAGGGGAAAGGTGTGTAAATTACCACCAGTTCTCTCTCTCATGGAAGCTCCTCCCACAAAATCCATTAGAAACTGAAGTATACATTTTACTAGTTTGGAATTTCAGATATAACATGTTGTTTATAATTTAATTTTAAATCGTGTTTTCAGGATTTCCTGGAATTAAGAAAACCAGTTGGTATCACAGACCTAAAGAAACATACTGAGAGGTATGTCAGATAAATAAGCTTACAGATACATCTAGAAGAAAATATCAAAATAGTTGCTTTCTGTGTGGGATACTTACCCATATAGAATAGCTAAAATGGACTTTAAGATATCATCTGCTTCAACCATTTGCCTTCAAATAAATATTAAAACAATATAGAATATTAAAACTCTTTACTTATTGAGATTTCAGTCTCAATTTCTTCAGAAACTCGTGGCATCTAATCTTTACTTGTTCAACCCAAATCCATACTGATTTAATTTTCCATTTTCCTTCATTTTATTCACCTGTAGACCAAAACAAACTATTACCTTTGGAATATGTCATTTATTTGGAGAAATAGCTACTTTTACAGGAGCATTTTAATCTTGATTTTAACTCATTACATAATTTGCTTTGCATTTATTAGATACTCTTGTAATTCAGAAAACAGTGGAGAACCAGGAAGTAGGAGGGAGAGAAACAGGGAAGGTCTAAGAAGCCAAATTAGTTACCATATTCTGAGGTCATTTACTTTTTCCTTCATTTATTATTCATTCTTCTAATATGTTTAATCTGGTATTTCAGTTCTATAAAATTAAATAGAATAGTTTCTAGAAGCAGAACTATTGAGAATAGCTAGAAGTGGCAATTAGGAACAAGGGAAGACCTCCAAAAACTGCTAATACTCAAAAAAACATAGTGACTTGGGGCTTTTTGATATAATAGTACAGCAAAATATTTGCTTATGTTAATAACCATTAATTATTAAGAAATATGTAAATTATTTTCTCTTAAAAAGACAGTATGTTTTAAGAATAATTTTCATCCAAAATGCTTATAACTTTAAAAAATCTTGGCCAAAGATTGATTTAGGTTAAAAAAAAAAATCCATTGATTCTGGACAAATAAGGTCATTTCCAAAATGACTTTATCCAGAATAAGCAATTCTCCAGAATAAACAATTCTCAAATTCATACTTTTTTGGTAAAAGAAAGTATGAATTTGAGAATTGTTTACTTCCTCGACTTCTAGAAGGAATATATTTAGCTTCAACTTCTTGTTTTCTGAAGTTATTGTATGTTCCTACAGCTTCTTTATCTTTAGTAGAAATTGATTTAAACTTGACAGGAAAATATTTAAAAATTTAAAATCTGTTTCTAGAGGCATGCTATTACTATAGAAAAATGTTTGGAATCTTACCTGATCCTCTTTTATTTTTAAAGGAAAGTTCAACTTTTTAAAGATACGGAGAAGGATTTGCCGTCAATGTGCTGTCGGAATATAATGCAGAGAGCCGTAAAAGCAGAGCTACAACTTTTAAATGTTCACTATCAGATGTGTCGTCGCCATTGTTGTGATATTTACAAACTTGTAATGGAAAATAGGGAAGGATTAAATAGGTGTTTATTAATTTTAAATCTATTTTTTCTTAGAAATTTATCACTAGCTTTAAGTTTATTCTAGAAAGTTTCTTTAATTTTCCTTTTTGAAGAGTAAAATGAGGAGTAGATTGTTACTGGGTTTGTCAGTTAGCCTAAGGGTAATAGAACCCTTGAGTTTCGTGGAGGGGCCACAATGCATGGCTGGCATGATGAATCCAGTGAAAACATAGATTTGTTGTTTCTTTATAAAGTTCAAGTAAGGATGAAATCAGGGTTTTGCATAACATGTTACAACACTTTCTCTGGCTTATGTGTTTAGAGTTACTTGTACTGCCCTTAGAAAAACACATTTACTGTGGTTCAGCTTTTCCTTTTAACTCAACATTTAAAAGAAAATATGTAAAGATCTAGTAAAATTAGAACCAAGTGGGGCTGGGCAAGGTAGCTTGTGCCTGTAAACCCAGCACTTTGGGAGGCTGAGGCAGGAGAATCACTTGAGGCGAAGAGTTCAAGACCAGCGTGGGCAACATAATGAGACCCCCGTCTCTACATTTTTTTTACAATTTAGCTGGGCATTGTGGCACACCTGTAGTTCTAGCTACTTGTGAAGCAGAGACAGGAAGATTGCTTGAGCACAGGAGTTCAAGAACCAAGTGTATAATGTTTGTTAGTGTTAAATGGATGACTTGGGCCTAAATAATTTAGTTTTGTAAACTCAACTTTTGAACAGGAATTTATCAAGTAATTCTGCTAAGAAGGAATTGGGATCCGCACTACTGTCTCTCTTGGGAGACTTAAAAGTTAAATATGTAAGTTTGAAAGAAAAAATACACAAGGGCATACCACTGGAAGAGCTGCCCCCACTGTCAGTAGAATCAAAATTATTATCTACCTTCTCTACTTTTGCTTCCAGGGTATGTATATATGTTTTAGGAATAAAAATTTTACTTCATTTAGACAGAAAACATTTTAAATAAATATTTTTTTTCCTTTTCTCTCTTTCCAGCTAATGAAAAAAGAAACACATGTGTGAGTTATGGTTTCATCTGATTTATAATTCATTAGATCCTAAATATTGTTTAATTCAGCTAACTTTAAACTTTCTGTTTTGTTCCCTTTTTAGAACATTGATAAATGTTTTAATGAAGTGTTTATCTTTTTTCTTGATACTTAATATTGTACAAATTTATGGGGTACATGTAATATTTTGTTACATGCATAGGATGTATACTAATCAAGTCGGTATTCAGGATATCCATCATCTTGTGTATTTGTCATTTCTATGTGTTGGGAACATTTCAAGTCCTCTCTTTTAGCTACTTTGAAATATACATTGTAATGAACTATAGTCACCCTACTCTTCTGTCAAATATTAGATCGTATTTCTTCTGAAGTGTTCTTTTTAGCTTTTCAGAAGCAGATGATGAACTAGATAATCAAAGGGCTCATGATGTTGATGTTTCTTCGAAACTAAAAAAGACACTCTCTCAAGTAAGGTTCCTGGAAAGTTCATCAGTGTAAATCTTTAATTGTATGGTTTAAATAAAGTAAACTATAATTTTCAGAAACCCTGACATCTTCCTTTTCACTCAACTGGCTTACTTTGTGTACTACCATTTGAGGGATATAACTGATTATAATGATATGTTTATGTCGAATCCTGATCAAACAGATGTCAACCGTGTATGTTGAGTAGGGTGACCATATAATTTACATCACGCCAGGAGACTTTTGAGTTTTAAAGAGTGTAATGGTAATTCTCTATAACAGTCAGTATAAACCTGGACTGTCCTGGGCAAACTATAATTTAGTGCCATCATCATGTTGAACCAGTGTAATTAAAACTAACATTTTATACCTTCATCTCATGAGGTAAAGTAATAATTCAGTCATTTTAGACAGGGAAAAGTTATAATTTCTTCTTTACTAAAATGATGAAAATCATTTGTAAATGCCTGTCATAGGTTTTCTCACTCTCTCGTTCCCCCAATAAAATGTTTGTCAGATGACAACCAAGAAGGAAGATTTAATCTATGTAAGAACACTCTGAAAATTACAAAGTGTTACGGAAACATTGATTCTGTTCCATTATTGAGCAAGGAGGCAATGGAATAGAAAAGCTGGGGTTTAGTTTGCTTTTCTGACTTTGGTTTTAACCCTGAGGTTTCTTTATTTGAGTAATATTAATCCCCCAAGATGAAATCCAAAGTTAAAAGTGAAATACTTGATTAAGTAAATTACTTTAACATTGTCTAATCCATTGTTAATTTCTTTTTTTAAAAGAAAATCTCAGTTATCCATGAAGAATTAACAAATCCAAAACTAGATTTTTATGTATTTAATGGTAGCAATGGTATAACCTATTTATTTAGGGAGAACAATAAATTATTTTTTAAAGAACGAGATGCAGATATAATATAGTTTTTTATAATCTTGGTTTTGAGTACAAAACAATACCTATTTTAAGTTGGGATTACATTTTAATTCCTATCATTATATCAACTGATAATGCATGAAACTTAGTATAGTGTTTCTAAATTTCAGCCATTCATGTACCATCTTCACAATTTACCATAGCCCTATATTACCTATAATGTTACTTTGTATTTGTCTTTAAATGATTCTCTTTTTACATAAATTTAAATGTAAATAATAACTATTACATATAAGAAAGTAATACTGCTTCTCATAAAAGATACATATAAGCATACATTAAATATATAACTGTTAACGGTTAATGTGATAAATATTTATGTATATATCTCTCTCCAAAAATTATCTTGATTACTTCTCATGTATGTATGCCACACTTCGCCAAATAGTAGTATTAGTAGTCACTGTACACAGACGGGATTCAAATTGTAATTCTTATTAACTGTGTAACATGAGGCAACAAGTTACTTAGATTCTGTGTTCTCATATGTCAGGTCAGGTTGATAATGTTTTGCTTTCATAGCCCTCATTACTGTAAGGGCTAAATAATGCCAGTGAAGAGTACCTGTCACATAGTAAGAGCCAAATCATTATTTGTCCTTATTTATTGTTGTTTTATTATCTTAATCCTCAGATGTCATTATCATCTGACAATAGTCATGCTACACAAAGCGTATCACCCAAGAAAGATGGCTTAAAAAATGGTGATATAAATGCAGAATTTAGTCAGCTGAAACTTGATGATAAAGGTTAGTATAAAAATGGGTTATCTTGTATAGTTGCTGGAAAACCAAATAAGGTTTAACATGTCGGTAATGTTCATTCATTAAATAAAAATAAATATTTTAAATTGACAGAATGGCATTCTGATTATAAATGTCAAGTATGTTCTTATTGCTACTTGACATCTTTAAGGTTGCCTAATATAACCGACAATGCTGAATAATAATATGGACTTTTATTCTTCTGGTTCATGTTTCCAATATGGAAATTCTCTCTTGTATCAAATTTGTATCTCTGTAAATTGAGTGTATTTTTAGCACATGAAAAGAGATTATGATCATTCCAAAAGATTATTAATTTAATTCTAATGAAATAGGTGCAATACTGCTTAATTCTTTCAAAGAGGTTTCATGTTATTGCATATGTAAAGATAATATGTCTTCACTAAAGGACAGTTCAAAATGCAGCTTATTAAGGGTTTTAATAAGCTGGGAATAGTGTTTTCATTAAAGGAAAACTAGGAAAGAGATCACTCAGACTGAAAGCAACTGTTTATTTAAGGACTGCTGAAAATCTCTTCTCAGAGAATCTTTATGCTTGGTTCTCTTATTTTGCTATATTTATCTTTAGATTTATATACAAAACTAGTAGTCATCATCATACAGCTGCATCCATGGTTTTTAGGTAACTTTTCAGTTGTGTTGGACATTATATGAATTCATAGCTCGTTGTGTTTAATGTCTTAGAATGCAGACATTACCAAGAAATAAGTGAAGACTGGTTTGATGCTAAAGAAAACTTGACAAGAGTTGACATCTCAGGAACACAAGAAAATCAGATAGAACAAGACAGATGCAATCTGGACCTTACACTAGGTTGGTTCTCAATAAATTACTGAGAAATCCTAGCCTAGATTATTTGTAAAATTGTGCTTACCTGCTTCTGTGTTGTGTTGGGCAACTGAGCTGTTTTAATAATTTATTCCTGTTTTGGCTTTTCTTTATAAATATAAAAAATGAGAAAATTGTTCAGTTGGAGGTCAGTTTTTTAAAGAGAAAAAAACTGTTAAAAGCTTAAATCCAAGATTTAGTTAGCAGGTAGATACCTGCATTCTTCCCTTTGCTCTAGGCCAACATCAGCACTCCTGAGGGCATCATTTTCCTCTGAGCCCTCATCAGGCACTTTCCAGGTGTGGGTACATGGTGAATAAATCCAGCTTCCCAGTTATCATCAGGCAACCAGGTCTAATCTGTCAAATTGGTGTTAATGATGAACTCTTACTTCAATAATTTTAGGGATGTTTTCATCTTTAGATAGTCCTTAATTGCTTAGAATAGTTATAATTTTCTCTAGTACCTGTGATTACTGCTCTTCTATCATTTCTAGTGAAGTTTATGCTACCTTTCCTTATTTTCTCTGGATCTTCTGTGGATTTTTCTTTTATCTTCTGTATCAGCATTGGTTTTATTGTTTTTTCCTGCTTGTATAAATAATGCTTATCATGATTTAAATAAAATTTTAAAATATAGGAAAATTAAAATTAACTGAAGTTTCTCCAATGCAGTAACCACTATGAATATTTTAATGACCATTTTTATGCATTTTGTTATGCATATATTTAATACACATATACAATTTAAAATAAATGGCATAATGTGCTCTAGTTTTGGGGTTTTGTTGTTGTTTGTTTGTTTTTTGAGATAGAATCTCTCTCTGTCACCCAGGCTGGAGTACAGTGGCACTATCTTGGCTAAATGCAACCCTCCTGCCTCAGCTTACAGGCACCCACCACCACACGCAGCTAATTTTTGTATTTTTAGTAGTCATGGGGTTTCGCCAGGCTGGTCTTGATCTCCTGACCTCAAGTGATCCACCGACCTCTGCTTCCTGAAGTGCTGGGATTACAGGCGTGAGCCACCACATCCACCCCATATCATCTAGTTTTATTCTGGTTTTTTTCTGCCCTTGTCTTAGTTTTCTTCATGTCACTTGTCACAATACTGTGTGATTTGCTTACTTGATGTATTGACTGACTTCCCATCCTCTCATTGGCTCAGTGAGGTTAGGGATGTTTATATGTTTTGTTTACTGCCTATCTCCAGTGCCAGGTATGCCATGCAGCTCATTTGGATGTTTCATAGATACTTTGTATTGAAGCAGTGAAAGTGAGGTGATGGGTATAATGTCTTTTGATACTTATTTACCCTTTTTAACTGTACTGTAGCTCATTATTCCCTCCTCATTCCAATGTAAAAATATAAAGGTAGGTGGTTTTGCAATTTTTTCTTTAGAATACATCATGATTCAAAGAGATTAACAAATGAAATAAGTTAACTTAATGAAGGTTAGGTATTATTACCTAAAGATGACAGTCTCTCCCTGGATTCCAGCACCACCACTTACTAGATTTGTGACCTAAACTCCTGCGACCTCAGTATCCTTATCTGCAAAATGAAAATAATAATAGCTACCTTGTGGTGTAAGAATTACATGAGATGATGTGTATAAAGTGCTTGCCATATTGCCTGGAGCATCAGAAACATTGGATAAGTATTAGGCTACTCTCATCTTAATGAAAAATATAAAACTTGCACATCTCCTATTATATAAAAATTATAAAGCATATAAATAAAAGCTACTTTAAGGATTCATTCAGCAAATATTTGTGTACTCCCTATGTGCCAGGTATAGGATTTGCTAGTAATTTGAATCTCCATTCAGTGGATCCTTTTCCATTTCAGGTTCTCTTCACCTAAATAGAGACTATGAAAGTGTACTCCAAGAATTTTGAATTTTTTATCAAGAAACAAATATACCTATAATCCTAGTATTTGTAGTTTGGAAAATCATGCTGCCTAACTCAAGATGTCTCATCCCTTTTTTTCTTGTGTGCCCTGACCATTATTACAAGCTACATATTATAATACCTGCTATAGATCCTGGTCCAATTAAAAGGTTTTCTTGGTATGTTTCCCCAGCAAGGGAATGTGCATAATCAGAACTCTCAGACCACTAGCTCTAGCCTGCATTAACACTAGGGAGTTAAGATCCTGTGTGTGGACACAGTGTTCTAGATAGGACTTCTAGATAGACAAATGAAAGACAATCCACTGCAGATTGAAAATATTTTTAAAAGCCTGTAGTAAATATGTACAGACTTTCTGGGAGGCTCATTATTTCCTAAACAATACAGTATAACAACTATTTACATTGTATTAGGTACTATAACTAATCTAGAGATGATTTAAAATATACGGAGGGATGTGGGTAGGTTATATGCAAATACTATGCCATTTTACATTAAGGGACTTGAGCATCTTCAGGCTGTCCTGGAACCAGTCTCCCAGGGATACTGAGGGACAACAATTACAGTAACTGATTACTTTGTTTAGATGTAATTTATCCATTTTTGAGCTACAAGAGACTTAACTAACCCAACATCTTTATTTTTTAAGATGATGTGATTAAGGCCCAGAAATCTTAAAACTATGCTGCAGGCTCTTAGTCCTCAGTCTGGAAGTGCTGGTAGTTGCTGATAACTTTATAATAAACTTTGGGTCAGTAAAAAGGAAACATAAAATATTTCACAGTGCTCACATTTTCTCTGAAACATCAGAACAAAAAGGATCATTTCTGTTACCTGTTTTTCTCTAAGCAGAAATGAAGAATGTTGAACCCTCACGAAGAGATAAAGGTTATTTGATACATGTTGGTGGCCTCTGTCCTTCAGTATCTGAGGTATGCCAGGATTTTTTTTTTTAGCTTCATTTTTAAATTTAGTAGTTGTTCATATTTTGTTGTTTTCTTTATCTTTCACAAACTTTTATTTCTCTTCTTTTAGGCTGATTTAAGGTCTCATTTCCAAAAATACCAAGTTTCAGAAATTTTAATTTGTGATTCTTCTACTAATTACAGGTATGTTTCCCAATTTTAATCAATGTTCATTACTATGTGTCTGCTGTTTGCCAGAGGTTCTATACCAGGTATCAGCCACAGTGGTGATAAAGTCAAGGGCTATTCTCACAGGGTTGCACAGGTTAGGAGAGGGTATACATGGACAAATAGCTGCAATCTTGAGTTGATGCTGTTCTTAACTAGATCTTTTTTCAAGATACTTTGTGACTTGTTAATGGTATATAGGAGAGTTATTGATTTTTGTATACTTTATCTTGCTACATGCCATTTTGTAGGGAAGTAGAGTGCATTAGGTAAAACAACAGCTTCCATAAACACATAGCATTGGTTCGATTCCAACTCTGTCAACAACTTGGTTAATAAATCTGGGCAAGTTACTTAACCTTTCTGTACCTCAGCCCCTTCGTCTATAAAGTGAGCATAATAATACTACCTTGATAGCATTGCTGTGAAACTATCACAAGTAAAATATGTGAAACACTAGGAATAGAGCCTGGCACATAGTAGGTGCTCAGAAAATTGTATTTCATTTTACTATTTCTGATTTCAAGTACTTTTTAGTTGAAACTTTTTATAGGTAGACAGCTACCTTATCTACATATAGTCACTTTGAGTATGTGTATGTTGCTGCTTTCTGTTTTGTGACATTCCCAGATCATTCAAAAGTATTAAATAACAATGGCGATAGCTTAATGGAAATTTTTTTGCTGTTTTATTATTAAAAGTGATAGCTGTTTATTTCAGATATAAAAAATTTTGTCAATTAAGAAAGGATCCTATTTATAGTTGTGGTTGCAATTTATTAAAATGTGGTTTTTTTTCTTACTGGAACTATTATGCATTCTGTACAGAAATTTAGAAAATATAGTTAAATGCAAAAATACAAGGAATTCATAAAAATTTATCCAGAGTCCCATCATTTGAAAACAGCTACTCTTCCCAGGATTTGGTATATATCCTTCTATTGACACGGTCTAGGGCTGCTGCTTTTGTAAGAATAGTTGTTGCCCAGCTTTCTTGTATATATGGTTAAAATTCTGATTAGATTTTCCAACCCTTTTTTTTTTGTCTATATTTCCCCACTACAGGGTCATAAAGATATACTTTTATATATTATGCTAAATATGTAAAATTTTGCCTTTTACATTTAAGCCTTTAAGTTATCGGAAATTTATGTTTATATGTAGGGATTAATTTTAAGTTTTTTAGTTACAGATAACCAATTGTCCCTAGACCACTAATTCCTGCAACTCTATCATATATTAGCTTTGCAAATGTTTTACAGTAGATTTTAATATAAAATAGGAGATAATGTATAAGAAATGCTTTTATTTCTCATCTTTAACTTGGTTTTTATTTAGTTATCCTAAATAAATATGCTTCCTAATCCCAAAGTAAGTACAGCAACCTTTTAATTTTTAAAAGTAGTTATTCTTGTGAAAAATGTATTTGCATCAATAGTTACAAAATTAAGTTTGACATAATTTGAAGTCATTAACAACCTTTTGGTTTTCTGCTTTTATGTTTTAGATATGCATCTCTTGCTTTTACAAAACACAGTGATGCAAAGATGGCTGTGAAAGAAATGAATGGGATTGAAATAAATGGAAAATCAGTAAATGTGCGGCCTGTTAAAACTCCTGGAGAATATACATCACCACTTTCCTCCAAAAATGGGAATAGAATTAGTTCAAATAATTTGGAGAAAAGCACCAACAAAGAAATCCAGTCAGCCTTCTCCATTTCTAGATTGCCCAGAACTAGGCCCCGGCAGCTGGGATCTGAGCAAGACAGCGAGTGTTTCCATTCCAACCAGAAGGTGAGTGTTTTTGATAGATCCCTAAAATGCTCTTTGTACATGTCATATTTCTGTTAATAGCTTTATAGAATAAATAACTTCAATATGCAGTCTTGAAATGTGAATGACAGCGTTAATCTGAATTGTGGGGTTTTTGTTTTTGAAACAGAGTTACACTCTTGTTGCCCAGGCTGGAGTGCAATGGCATGATCTCGGCTCGCTGCAACCTCCACCTCTTGGGTTCAAACAATTCTCTTGCCTCAGCTTCCTGAATAGCTGGGATTGCAGGTGCCAGCCCCCACACCCAGCTAATTTTTGTATTTTTAATAGAGACAAGGTTTCACCATGTTGGCCAGGCTGGTCTCGATCTCCTGACCTCATGATCTTCCCACCACAGCCTCCCAAAGTGCTGAGATTACAGGCGTGAGCCACCGCGCCTGGCCAATCTGAACTGTTTTTAACCTTGAATCCACCCTAACCTGCTTTTGTACAACTCCAGTTGTTCCTTGGGGGAAATCTAGATCTTTGTAGACCGAGCTAACAAATATCTCATTTTAACTAGGCTCTTTTCCAATCCTTTGCAGTCTTTTTATTACTACTCTATAAGTAATTATAATTTCTTCATTATTTTTCTTTCACAGCTAACCTTATCTCTTAACTGTTAAAACCATAAAATGTAGTCATTTTATTTTCATATATTCTCATGTCTATCTTCTTGAGGTAAACACCCTGCGAAAAGTAGAAAAGTTTGCCTTGTTCACTCTTCTCTCCACTGCTCAGCAAATTGCCTGGAATCCCATAGGCATTCCACATATATTTTTTTAAAAGTTTACAGACAGTAAAATTCAATACTTATTGGTGTCTGTAATTTTAGACAAATTCATATAGGCAAGTCGCCACCACCTTATAACCAAGATTCAGAACAGTTCCATCATTCCAAACAATTGTCTTATGCTCTGATCTGTTTCCTAGCTTAAAACTACCTTTTTCAGAATGTTATATAAATGAAATATACTATGCAGCCCTATTAGCCTGGCTTTTTTCACGTAATGCATTTGAGATTGATCCATATTGTTGTGTATATCACCATTTTATTCCTGTTCATGTTGTGTCCATTTTTATTCAGCTGTTTATTTTATTATTTTTAATTTTTTGATATTCTGATTATGAGTCCTTTACCAGACAGATAGGTGATTTGCAGATAATTTTTCTCACTTCGTGCCTTGTCTTTTCATACTCTTAGAAGTGTCTTTCTCAGAACAGGGACTTTTAGCATTTGTGAAGTATAATTTATTTTTTCTTTTATAATGTATGCTTTTAGTGTTGTAGCTAAGAAATCTTAGCATAATCTAAGATCACAGAGAATTTGAGTTAATTTTTATATATTGTTTCAGGTATTTGTTGAGGTAGTTTATTTGCATTTGTTTCTGTTTTGCATATAGTGTAATTCCAGTATCATTTGTTGAAAAGATGATCTTATTTCTGTTGAATTGCCTTTGCACCTTGGTAAAAAATCAGTTGACCGTGTTTGTGTGAATCTATTTCTAGATTGGAACTGTTTCATTGAACTGTTTGTCTCTTTCCACCCTTGGTACACTGTCCTCATTACCGTAGCTTCATAGTAAGTTTTGAGATCAGGTGGAACGAGTCTTCTAAGTTTATTCTTTTTCAGAATTATTGTAACTGTTTAGTCTCTTTGCCTTACTGTATATTTTTATAATTCACCTATTTTTATCATTTCTGTCTACAGAAAACAAAATCCTAGTCGGATTTTTACTGGGATTATTTTGAACCTATAGATCAACACAAATCCCTTTTAATAACTGGATGAAAGAATAAATACTTGTTAAATAAATGAGTTTAATTTTTGTCTCGAACTCTTGGGCTCAAGTGATCCTCCCACCTCAGCCTGCCAAGTAGCTGGGACTGCAGGTGTGCCATCATGCCCGGCTAATTTTTGTATTTTTTTTCTGTAGAGACCAGGCTGTTCTCAAACTTCCGTCCTCAAGTGATCCTTCTACTTTGACCTCCCAAAGTGCTGGGATTACAGGTGTGAGCTACCACACCCTGCTAATTACACATGCTTTAAACAGGAAATCGAATTGATCCAGGCTGTGATTTTGATGTTCACTAGCTCAGGCAGCAACACTCTTGGTCCTGTCAGCTGTGGCACTGGGCCATGCGGCTGGGAGAGGGACGTTATAAAGAGGGCCCTACAGGCTATTGGTAGGACTGTATGGATAGGGAAGCTCCTGTAACCATCTTTGTTAAACTGTACTCTTAAGTTCTCTTTTCCTTCTGGCAGTTTCTTGTTATCTTGTTCTTTTTTTGATTCCCAACATTTATTTATTTTCATTCATTTAGAAAATATTGATTGTCTACAATGAGAGGCAGAATCATGGTGATTAAGAAAAACTCTTAGATTTATAACCTGGCTCTGTCACCTACTCACCATGTGATTCTGAGAAATTAACCTAACCTTTCTGTTTCTGAGCTTCCTTATTTTAAAATGGAGGTAAGAGCCCTTACCTCACAAATGTTGAAAAGCTTAAATGAGCTTAATATAAAAAAATGTTAGAACAGTGCCTACCATGGAAGATGTACCCAGAAAATATTAGCTGTTGTTACTACTTACCAATAATTTGGCTTTTTCTTGGAGAGCACATTCTTTCTGTTTCACCTGTCACTTAAACTATTGTATCCCAAACTTTTATTTACTAAATAAACAGTTATTACATACCAAGTGTATACACTATTCTAGGCACTGGGAAAGCGACAGTGAACAAAACAGACAAAAATCTGTGCTCCCAAGGAGCTTAAATCTAGTGGGGGTGATAAGGCAATAAGCAAGCAAGTGAGAGATACAATATTCTGATATGAAAGGTCTAATATTATGTGTCTTGCCCTGACTTTTCATCGAGGCTTCAAAGCTGAGTCCTTTTCAGGTTGAACTTTTATGGGATTTACAGTGGTTTTCTATAATTTATAGCCTACTTGCATTGTTAACAGTAACTGATTGGTCATTTTAATTTTGTCTCTTCACAAATGAAGAGGGCTCTGTTTTCTATCACAAGTTTTTCCCCTAAAGCATATGGTGCACTTCTGGGCATATAGTTTGTATTCATTACATATAGTATATAGTAAATATGAAGTAAAATATTTTTAATTACTGTGTAACCTTTCTTAGTCAGGTTGGTAAAGAGAATTAAGCATTAATGCCCTAAGCCTAAAACGTTTATTTAATGAATGAGTCTCTCTCCTGTGCATCTAAAATGGAACTAGTTATGTCCTATCTTTGGGAGAATTGAGAAAGTAGTTACATCATTTTCTGTGTACTGTGGTTCAGGTGAGGAATCTGGTTGAGAAGGGCTTATTTAGGCATAGCCTCATATACTTTATCAGTAAGAAAAAATGTTGAGTATGTTTTTTAATACATGGCCCTGAAACACAGCTCAAGTAAATGCAATTGGTACAAATAATCCCAAGTTAAAGTAAATTTTTAAGAAATTTTTATCTTATTATTTTAATTTTCAAATATATTGTCATTGAATAAGCTATATTGTCTATAATGATGTAGTGGTCCTTACTGATTTTAAGAAGACTTCTAAAATGCTTATTTAGGGTGTCAAGAAGAATTGTAAGCAAATTGAATCTGCTAAATTATTACCTGATACACCTGTTCAGTTCATACCTCCAAATACATTGAACCTTCATAGCTTTACCAAGATTGTGAAGAGATTGGCCGAACTGCATCCAGAAGTCAGCAGGTAATAACCAAAATTATATTTTAACTGGTTTAAAACTTTTGTGTAAAAATATAGTTCAATTTAATAACTTAGACATAATCAGAATATGTTCCTTTGGAAGAGACAAATATTAATGTATGTTTTCCTTTTGCATAGAGACTGTATTATAAATGCGCTTCAGGAAGTGAGAATAAGACATAAATGTTTTCTGAATGGCTTACCTATTAGTACTATCGTGGAAATGACTTCATCTGTTCTGAAAAACTCTGCTCCCAGTTAAGAATTTAGAAAACAATAAAGAGGTAAAGTAATCATATTCTTTTATATTTTAATATTACTTAAAATTTATAAGCTATTGATTTCATTTTCTTTTTACATAAAAAACATATTAAATTTAAAATAATATAATCACAAAATAATAATATGAAACCTAAAAACAAACATACTGAAATTACTTAACTATTAATGCAAAACTAATTACCCTAAAATTGACTGGCTTAAACAACACTCATAAACTCACAGTTTGCAGATCAGGGTTCAGGAGTGACTTAGCTAGGTGGCTTCAGTTCAGGGTTTTTCATGTTGCAGTCAAGATGTTGGCCTGGACTGTAGTCACCCAGAGGCTTGACTGAGACCAGCGGATCTGCATCTCAGGGGGCTCATTCGCATGTCTGTTGGCAAGAGGCCTCAGTTCCTCACACATAGGCCCTTCCATGAGGCTCTTCAAATGTCTTGATATCATGGCAGCTGGCTTCCCCTAAGCCAGAGAGAGAGTAGGATGGAAGCGGCATTGTCCTGTCGTATCTCCCCTCAGTAGTCACAGATATTGCATTTTTTACATATTGAAGGTATGTGGCAACCCTGCATCAAGCAAGTCTATCAGTGCCATTTTTCCAACAACGTGTACTCACTTTGTGTCTGTGTCACATTTTGGTCATTCACACAACATTTCAAACTTTTTTGTGATGCCTCTTACGGTGATTGTGATCAGTGATCTTTGTTACTATTGTAATTATTTTGAGGCACTTTCAACTGCACCCATATAAAACAGTGAATTTTATAAATGTGTATGTTCTGACCACTCCACTGATTGGCTGTTTCCCCATCTCTTTCCCTCTCTTTGGTCTTCCCTATTCCTTGAGACACAATATTGAAATTAGACCAGCTGATAACCCTACAATGGCCTGTAAGTGTTCCAGTGAAAGAAAGACTCACATGTCTCTCACTTTAAATGGAAAGCTAGAAATGATTAAGCTTAGTGAGGAAGGCATCTCAAAAGCCAAGATAGGCTGAAAACTAGCCTTTTGTACCAGTTAGCTAAGTTGTTCATTGTTGTGAAGCTGACAAGGAAAAGTAATTGATAGAGATTACAAATGCTACTCCAATGAACACAAGAACGATAACAAAATGGAACAACTTTATTGCTAATATGGTGAAAATTTTAGTGGTCTATATAGAAGATCATAGCAGCCACAGCACTGCCTTAAGCCAAAGCCTAATTCAGAGCAAGGACCTCTTTTCCATTATTTGAAGGTGATGAGAGAGGGAAAGAAGCTGAGGAAGAAAAGTGTGAAGCTAACAGAGGGTTAGGTTAGTTCATGAGGTTGAAAGAAAGAAGCCATCTTTTTGTTTTTGTTTCTGAGATTTTGGTGCACACATCACCCAAGCCCCAAGCAATGTACACTATACCCAATGTATAGTCTTTTATCCTTCACCCCACTCCCACCCTTTCCCACAGTCCCCAAAGTCCAGTGTATCATTCTAAGAAGCCATCTTTCTAACAAAAGTACATTGTGAAGCAGCTAATGCTGATATAGAAGCTGTAGCAAGATGCCCAGAAGATCTAGGTTAGATAATTGATGACAGTAGCTACACTCAACAGCAAATTTTCAGTGTAGAAGAAACAGCCATCTACTGAAAGAAGATGCTTTCTGGGACTTTCACAGCTAGAGAGGAAAAGTCAATTCCTATCTTCAAAGGACAGGCAGGTTCTCTTGTTAGGGGCTAATAATGCAGCTGTTTACGTCTAAGTTGAAACTGATGCTCATTTACCATTCTGAAAATACAAGGGCCCTTAGGAATTAAACTAAATCTATTCTGCTTTCACTTTATGAATGGAACAACAAAGCCTGGATGACAACACATCTGCTTATAGCATGGAGGTTTTCGGGTTTTGTTCTTTTTTTAAGGACAGTGTATTGCTATCACCCAGGCTGGAGTGCAGTGACACAATCATAGCTCACTGCAACCTCAAACTCCTGGACTCAAAGGATCCTCCTGCCTCAGTCTCCTAAGTGCTAGAACTATAGTAGGTGCACGCCACCATGCCCTGCTACTTTTTCTTTTTAATTTCAACCTTTTGTAGAGACAGGGTCTCACCTATGTTGCCCAGGCCGGTCTCATATTCCTAGCCTTAAGCAATTCTCCCACTTCAGCCTCCCAAAGTGCTGGGGATTACAGGCATGAGTCACTTCGCCCAGCCTATAGCATGGTTTACTGAATCCCTGGGATCAAGCAATCCTGACTCAGCCTCCCTCCATAGTTGGGATTACAGACACAAGCACATACCACCATGCCGGGCTAATTTTTTTTTTTAAGAGATGGGATCTCACCATGTTACCCAGGCTGGTTTACTGAATCTTTTAAGCTTACCATTGAGACCTACTACTTAGACAAAAAAAAAAGGATTTCTTTCAAAATATTATTGTTCCTTGACAATGCACTTTGTTACCAAGAACTCTGATGGAGATGTACAAGGAAATTAATGGGTTGTTTTCATGCCTGCTAACACAACATCCATTCTGCAGCCCATGGATCAAGGAGGAATTTTGACTCAAGTCTTAAATATTTAAAAATACATTTCATAAGGTTATAGCTGTCATAGCTGATTCTCTGATGGATCTGGGCAAAGTAAATTGAAAACTATCTGAAAAGGAGTCATCATTCTAGATGCCATTAAGAATATTTATTTTTCATGGGAGGAGGTAAAAAAATCAACATTCACAAGAATTTGGAAGAAGTTGAATCCAACCCATAGATGACTTTAAGGGGTTCAAGACTTCAGTGGAGGAAGTAACTGCAGATGTGGTAGACATAACAAAACAATTAGAATTAGAAGTGGAGCCTGATGATGTGACTGAATTGCTGCAATCTCATGATCAAATTTGAATGGCTGAGAAGTTCCTTATTGTGGATGAACAAAGAAAATACTTTCTTTTTTTTATTACTTGTTTATTTTTGTAGAGCTGGGATCTTGTTATTTTGCCCAGGTTGGTCTCAAACTTCTGGCCTCGAGCAGTTCTCCCACCTCAGCTTCCCAAAGTGCTGGGATTACAGGTGTGAGCCACTGTGCCCTGCCCAGAAAATGCTTTCTTGCGACACAGTCTACTACTAGTGAACATGCTGTGAACATTGTTGAAATAACAAAGGATTTGGAATAGTACATAAACTTAGGTGATAAAGCAGTGGCAAAGTTTGAGGAGATAGAGTACCCAATAGGTAGTTAAAAAAAAAAAAAAAGTTTGAGGAAATTGACTCCAATTTTGAACTTCTACTCTGGGTAAAATGCTGTCATACCGAGTCTCCACTTACAGAGAAATCTTTTGTGATTGAAAGAGTCATTTGATGCCACAAACTTCATTGTTGTCTCATTTGAAGAAGTTGCCACAGCCACTCCAGCCTTCAGCGTGATGTGAATATATCAGAGAAAAACTGCTTGAAAAATCAAAGCCGAAAAGAATTATAAAGCAGCTGGAGGGAGAAAGTTTACTTTAAGAGTGCAGATTCCCAGCTGACTCTCAACAGAAGTCACCAAATAATTCAAGCCCAAAGCTCTAGGCCCAGGAAAAGAGCCTTCAAAAATAAATGTAAAATCACTAATTATCATGCAACTAAAAAAAGCTTAGATAATTTGTTGCTTTAGAAGAAGCCCTATTCAAAAGAAAATACCATCGTGTTCTCTGGGAAAAAAAAGTGATTTTAAATAAAAGGTCAGAGGTATAGGAGAAAGGAAGATCAAGAATAGTAAATATGTGGTGTGTCTCAATCAGTATTGACTGTATAACAAAAATAATGGTGTTTTATACGTTCTAATAGAATTAAAATACATGATAACACTAATATATAAGTTGAGAGGGAATTAAGTATTCTTACTATTCTAAACACCTTGCAGTTTGGCAAGAGGGTAAAATGTTCTATGTTGGGGTACTCAAGACCACCCCAAGCTTTGTTATATGCTAGGAGGACTCACATAACTCAGTATATAGATGTATTCATGGCTATGACTTATTACAATAACAAAATATAAAGCAAAATCAGCAAAGGGAAAAGGTACATAAGGTGAAGTCTGGAGGAAACGGGCTTCCAAGAGTCCTCTTCCAGTGGAATCACACAGGATGTGCTTAATTACTCCAGTAATGAATTGTGACACCTATCAAATGTTGTCTACTGGGGAAGTTTTCTAAAGACTCAGTGCCCAAGGATTTAATTGGGGGTTGGTCATGTAGTTGCCCTCTGCTTAGCACATACTATAGTTCCAGGCTCTCAGGGAGCTACGATTCAGCATAAACCACATTGTTTGTACAGCAGTTTTAGTATAGTGAAGCACTCATCACTTCTGGAAATGGTGGGAACTACCCCCGCCCCCAATCCAAGTTTCTAGATACCAGCCAGAGGCCAGCCTTGGTAGCAGGTCTTTCTAAGGATGGCAGTCTCAGGCCTGCTACATTAACTCTCTTTCTACACATGTGCCAGCTGATGTAAGAACAAAGAATCCACGTTGCAAATCTGGGAGCAACTACTAAAAGAACATTTTTAAAAGCGCACAGAAAGTGAAGGTGGACCTTTACACCATATCCAAAAATCAATTCAACATGAATCAACAACTGAAATGGAAGAGTTAAAATTACAAAACTCTTAGAAGAAAACAGTGAAAACCCTTCACAGCATTGGATTTGGCACTGATTTGGATATGACAACAAAAGCACAGACAAGAAAAGATAAATATATTAGACTTCATTAAAATAAAACCCTTGAACATCAAAGGACTCTATCAAAAGAGTGAAAAGGCAGCCCATAGAATGAGAAGATATTTATAAATCATACTTCTGATAAGGGGTTAATATGCAGAATAGGCTGGGCGAGATGGCTCATACCAGTAATCTCAGCACTTTGGGAGGCTGAGGCAGGCAAATCGCTTGAGGCCAGGAATTTAAAACCAGCCTGGGCAACATGGTGAAACCCCATCTCTACAAAAAATACAAAAATTAGCCAAGCATGGTGGCCCATACCTGTAGTCCTGGATACTCAGGAGGCTGAAGTGGAAGGATCGCTTGAGCCTGGGAGGCAGAAGTTGCAGTGAGCTGAGATTGTGCCACTGCACTCCAGCCTGGGTGACAGAACAAGACTCTATCTCAAAAAAAAAAGGTAAGAAAAGAAAAGAATACCTAGAATATATAAAGAATTCCTACAACTCAACAACAAAAACCCAACCCAATTTTTAAAAATGGGCAAAGAGTTTAAATAGGCATTTCTCCAAAGAACAGATACAAATAGCCAATAAACACATGAAATATATTCAGCATCACAAATTATTAGGGAAACATAATCAGAACCACAAAGAGATACCACTTCACCCATGGTTATTATTAGTTGGTGTTACTTGTTAAAAATAAGTTTTCTGTAGATTCTAGATATTAGGTCTTTATCAGGTGCATAGTTTGCAAATATCTTTTCCCAGTCTGTAGGTTTTCTATTTATTTTGTTGGTAGTTTCTATTTCTGTGCATAAGTTCTTTAGTTAATTGAGTACCACTTGTCTTTTTTTTTTCCTGCAATTGCTTTTGGGGACTTAGCCAAAAATTTTTTGCCAATGCAGACCCACAGCCAATATCATACTGAATGGGCAAAAGCTCAAACCAGTCCCCTTGAGAACTGGAACAAGACAAGGATGCCCACTCTCACCACTCTTATTCAGCCTAATATTAGAAGTGCTAGCCATAGCATTCAGGCAAGAGACAGAAATAAAATGCATCCATATAGGAAGAAAGGAAGTCAAACTGTCCCTGTTTGCAGACTGATTCTATACCTAGAAAATCATAATAGATCTAATAAACAACTTCATCAAAATTTTAGGATAGAAAATCAATGGACAAAGATCAGTTGCATTTCTGTACACCAACATCCAAGCTGAGCAACAAATCAATAATACAATTCTATTCACAATAGCCACACAAAAAAATAAAATTCCTAGGAATACAGATAACCAAGGAAATGAAAGATCTCTACAACAAGAATTACAAAACACTGCTGAAAGAAATCAGAGATGACAGAAACAAATAGAAAAACATTCCATGCTCATGGATAGGAAAAATCAATATTGTTAAAATGGCCACACTGCCCAAAGCAGTTGTTACAGATTCAGTGCTATTCCTATCAAACTACCAATGACATTCTTCACAGAATTAGTAAAAACTATTCTAAAATTCATATAGAACCGAAAAGGACCCCAAATAGCCAAGGCAAGCCTAAGCAAAAAGAGCAAAGCTGGAGGCATCATATTACCCAACTCAAAACTATACCACAAGGCTATAGTAACCAAAATAGCATTGTACTGGTACAAAAACAGGCACATAGCTGGACATGGTGGCTCACACCTGTAACCCCAGCACTTTGGGAGGCCGAGGCGGATGGATCACTTGAGGTCAGGAGTTCGAGACCAGCCTGGCCAACGTAGTGAAACCCCGTCTCTACTAAAAATACAAAAATTAGCCGGGCCTGGTGGTGCGTGCCTGTCATCCTAGCTACTAGGGAGGCTGAGGCACGAGAATTGCTTGAAACCAGGAGGTAGAGGCTGTAGTGAGCCCAGAATATGCCACTGCACTCCAGCCTGGGCAACGGAGTGAGACTCTGTCTCAAAAAAAAACCAAACAGGCATATAGGTGAATGGAACAGAATAGAAAACTCAGAAAATAATGCACAATTATAACAATCTGATCTTCAAAAAGTCAACAAAAACAAGCAATGGAGAAAGGACTCCATGTTCAGTAAATGGTACTGGGATAACTGGCTAGCCATATGCAGAAGACTGAAACTAGACCCCTTCCTTACACCATAAACAAAAATCAACTCAACATGGATTAAAGACTTAAGTGTACAACATTGCCATTCTGGACAATAGGTCCTGGCAAAGATTTCATGATGAAGATCCCAAAAGCAATTGCAACAAAAACAAAAATTGACAAATGGGACCTAATTAAAGAGTTTATGCACAGCAAAAGAAACTATCAACAGACTAAACAACTCACAGATTATGAGAAGATATTTGCAAACTATGTGACAAAGGTCTAATATCCAGAATCTGTGAGGAACTTAAACAAATCAACAAGAAAAAGAAACCATTAAAAAAGTAAGTGAAGGACATGAACAGACACTTCTTAAAAGAATACATTCACTTGGCCAACAAGCGTATGAAAAAATGCTCAATATCACTAATCATTGGAGAAATGGAAGTCAAAACCACAAGATACCATATTACACCAGTCAGAATGGCTATTACTAAATAAAGTTAAAAAATAACAGATGCTGACAAGGTTGTAGAGCAAAGGGAATGCCTACACACTGTTGGTGGGAACATAAATTAGTTCAGCCATTGTGGAAAGCAATTCAGTGATTTCTCAAAGAATTTAAAATAGAAATGCTATTCAGGCCAGCAATCCCACTCTTGAGTATATGCCCAAAAGAATGTAAATCATTGTACCATAAAGACACATGCACATGTATTTTATCACAGCACTATTCACAATAGCAGAGACATGAAATCAACCTAAATACCTATCAGTGGTAAACTGGATAAAGAGAAGTGTATATATACACCATGGAGTACTATGCAGCCATAAAAAAGAACTAGACGATGTGCTTTGCAGCAGTATGAATGGAGCTGGAGGCCGTTATCCTAAGCAAACTAACACAGGAACAGAAAAACAAATACCACATGTTCTCACTTATAAGTGGGAGCTAAATATTGAGTACACGTGGACAAAGAAGAGGATAGCAGACACTGGAGCCTACTTAAGGGTGGATGGTAGGAGGAGGGGGAGGATCAAAAACTACCTATCTAGTGCCATGCCTATTACCTGGGTAATGAAATAATCTATACACTAAACCGCACAACACACAATTTATATCTATATAACAAACCTGCACATATGCTCATGAAACTAAAATAGAAGTTTAAAAGAAAATATCTTATTTTTCTTTATCAAAATGAAATAAACTGAGAGGCATATGAAAGAAATACTAGAGTTAAAATGATTGCTAGATACAAAGACAGTACACAAAAATTAATTGCAATTCTCACTATCCATGATGTAAGAAAAATGAAATTTCTTAAAAGATATTCTAGTACCATTAAAAACAATCAAGGGGCTAGGAATGTATTTAACAAAAGATACTTGAAAATCATTGCTGATTTCTCCTTTCTCTTGACTAGAACTTCCTTGGAAAGTGTGTTTCCTCCTTCAGAGAATGTTCTACAGCACTAAGGAAAAAGTGGTAGTAGTAAGATGATGTAATTAAATAGGCTCTATAAATGGGCTAAGCTGTTAAAATATTCTACTTTATAGCCCTCCTTTAAAATCTAGAAACAGTTGTGTATACAATATTAAAAATCTCTGTATATTTAAAATTACAATATAATTTTAGTAAGTTTTTAAATTTTTTATTTCAATTGTGTTACTTAGAACATCAAGGTGCATATTTGAGATCTAAAGAAATGATCTTGTCCATTTAAAAACCTTTATTAAGTCACTTTTAAAATATATTGACCAAGAAGGAGGTTTGTTATATCAATGTTTGTGAAATGATTTCCATACATAAAAAAATGTAATTTACCTGAAGTTTGTCTTAAGACTCTTACATTGGAATATAGGATAACAGATAAATAAACTGCCTAGATACATTCAGTATTATACAACATTTTGGAATGTGTATGTTTTCAGGCTTCCAAGATAATTAAATTGCTGTCGTGATACATTCCATGCATTTTTATGACCTCAGTATAAAATATTCAGGTGTGTTATCCATTTTCCCTGGGAAAGATAAACTGATATGTGCTTTGGTAAAGTAGTTAAATTTAAATGTTCCCTGTATTGCTTGCATTCATTTTGTGGAAAGTTCTGTTGCATTGTTAGAACAATTTTCAAAGGCTAATTTTATGCTTTATCTGATAGCAATATAGAATAGACAGTTCTTTAATTGCTTCCTTTTTTAAAGTAATATAATATTTAAGTTGCATTTTTATTAATAGTAACATTTTTATTTAACATTTAAGTCTGCATTTTGTTTAAACGTTTAAAATGTTTATAGCATTCAATGTTTAGTTGGTGTTACTTGATTAAAAATTAGCCATTTAATGTTTATATTTGATGTATTGATATTTAATAAAGGCATCTAATCTGTAGTACTACTGTCAATTTAATGCTTTCTTCAGGTTCACTGGCATATTCCAAGTGTAAATTAACCTACCAGTGTTGACATGGGATATACATGGATGATAAGGCAATATATCAAGCTACTGGATTTAAAATGTTTTCTCTTTTATAAGATTTATAAAAGAATTGAATATATTTGAGAATAAGGTTTTATTTCACATGTTAATTTCTCTCCAGTTATTACCAGATCCACTCCAAATGTCTACCAGGAATTGGGTTCCACAAAGTAAAAATAATAATAATAATTTAAAAGGACTATATTTAATGTAACTTGAAAGTCATTGGCTTTAGCCATATATCAAATTAGTAAAATCCTAATTTTACTAAAATTTTGGAGGTTTTTCCTCTATGTTAATTATATGGCTATTTATATTAAAAGGCAACATTCAGAGTTAGCCTTGAATAAAGTAGCAACATGGAATAGGTGTTATTTTCAACATACTCTCAGAAATAAGAACATATCTCTAATCATTTGTTTCTCAGAGGAATGATGGAGTGGAATTCCATTTTAGAATACATAAAAAATTACTGCCTTTGATTTGGGGAAAGTATAGAAACAGTCATTTGAAATTATAACTTTCAGATTTTTGGAAGTAAAGTCCTATCCAAAAGCTAATGGTGAAGATCAGGCAGCTTTTGTAAATTAAAGAGCTTTCAGCTGTGACCTGTAAATTGATAGCTGTTATGAAGCTTCCTTAGTTAAATTTAGAAATTAGAGTTATTTTTCATGAATCTTTTGGAACCTCAAGTGAAAAATCTGTTTATCTTATTCTTTAAAATCTCTAACTTGATATTATATAATTGAATAAAATTATTGTAGAATTTTAAAAGACTGGTCAAACTGTCCAAGTTTTCATATATTTTCACTAGCAAAAGTTCAGATAATTTACATATATTACTGCTCAAAAACATTTTTCTTTCACATTGTTGTATTGGATACCAAAGAGCACTTAGCTATATCAACTAGAATATATAGATAATTATTAATATGTTTGGAGATAATCAGAGATTTGGAAAGTTGTAAATACCATAGATGATCAGCAAAAACAGTGGAACTAAAAATTCCCAGCTGGCTCTGTCTGATGCCAATCTTTATACTGGTCAAAGGAGATAATATCTGTGACTCAGAAGCTCAATATAACAGATAATTTCTCTTTTAAAAAATGGATCTCGACCAGTAATCTGTATATAAGGGCTTTAAGTACTGCTTTTTCAGTATTGGCCATTGTTACTTATTATCAAATGCATATGTGGCATACAGTAATGGCATGTTTCACATGTGGGCAGAACAATAATCTTCTAAGATGTCCTGTTGTTATCTGGATCCTGTGGTGTGTTGTACATGACAAAGGGAATTAAGGTTGCAGATGCAAGTAAGGTTGTTAATTCGCTTACTTTAAGATTAGGAGCTTATTCTGGATTATCTGGCTGGGCTTAATCTAATTACACGAGTCCTTAAAAGCTGTAGAGGAGGCAGAAGAGAGAACCAGAGAAATGACATTGTGAGAACTCAGCACACTCCTGCTGGCTTTGAAGACAGAACAAGGGGCTGAAAGCCAGTGGACAGCCCCCCGAAGCTGGAAAAGGTGGGAAACAGGCTCCCTAGAGCCTCCAGAAGGAATGCATCTTTGCTGAAACCCTGATTTTATTCTAGGGAGATCTGCGTCAGACTTCTGGCCTTCAGAAGTGTAAAATAAATGTGTATTGTTTAAGCCACAATTTTCTGAGTCTGCCTTTGATGACACTGAGCATGTGGCTGGCTGAGGGTAGTATAGGAGTGTGAATTGTGTACTGGGATTTGGTGGGATTTTTTTCTGTTACTCAGTTCCTTTGCAGTTGGAACATTCTCCAAGTAATGCTGAGGACAGTTTTATATAGAATTTATCTTTCACTTCCTGTTTTTTGCTTGTTTTGTTTCTTTGGGTGAATAGGGAGATATGTAACTGCTGTTCTCAGCTACTTGCAAGTGTTTTGGTTCTAGCAGTGACTTCCTGCAGGACTTAAAAAACTGATACTTGATGAAGCTGAGTTCCAAGAGACTTCTGTTTTTGTTAGTGTTTATCTAGCAACTGCACGATTTAAACAACTCACAGAACTAAGTTGTTACTGCTTATAAACATGTTATCTTCAGAACCACTGATTCGTTATTGATAATGATTGAAGTTCAGCCTTTACATTGCAGACCTGTTAGTGAGGACACCAGTGGAGTCTTCCCCTCCCTATCAGCAAGTTACTGAAAAGCTATCTGTAGAACATTTGATGCTTTTTCTCTTCAGTACTTAAAAACGTTCCATTGTTTTCTGGTTGCATTATATCCCATGACAACTCTTCTATCACCCTTACCTGTGTTCTTTACATCTGCAGTCCCCAATGTTTTTGGCACCAGGGACTGGTTTTGTGGAAGGCAATTTTTCCATGGGGTGAGAGGGGGATGGTTTAGGGATGAAATGGTTCCCCCTCGGATCATCCTTCTCACAAGGAGCACTACCTAGATCCCTTGCATGATCAGTTCACGATACAGTTCACACTCCTATGAGATTCGTAGCCTGCTGCTGATCTGACAGGATGTGGAGCTCAGCTTCACTAGCTTGCCCACTGCTCACCTGCTGTGAGGCCAGGTTCCTAACAGACCACGGACTGGCACCCCTGTGGGGTTGTGGGACCCTGCTATACATAATGGTTTTTTATTCCTCTGGCTGCTTTTAAGGTTTTCTCTTTATTACTGGCTTTAGGCAATTTGATTATGATGTGCCTTCATGTATTTTTCTTGATGATTCTTGTGCTTGGAGTTTGGGGATGTTCTTGGTTCATGGGTTCATAGAAACTGTTCCACATAGTAGTTCTTCACATATTTCTCACCTACCGTCCTTCAGGGCTCCACTTACATCCCATATTCGGCCACTCGGAGTTGCCTCATGGCTCTCTGATGCTTTGTCCTTTTATTGTTGTTTTTTGGTTTTTTTTACTTTTTCTTTTTACTTTTTTTCAGTTGAATGGGTGACTCTGTCTCTCATATTGTTTTTAAGTTCCTTGGAAATCACTGGCTCTTGTTCTTGCTTTCAAGTTTTGTTGGGCAGCACCAGAATAGCCTTTGTATCTTTACTGACTACGGAGAGACCTTACCCTTCTAACTATGCTCTGATGTTCCGTGTATTTCAAGGTTTTTCCACTACGGTTGGTGGGAACTGGAACTATTTCTAGCCAGGTGTGAGCTCTTAGGTTCTTTTCCTTTGGGTGGTGTCCTTAGATGTGTGGGCTGAGACTCAGTGGGACCCTCTGTGATGTCTCAAGTGCATCCTCTGCGCAGCTCTTTGCTCTCCAGCACTACACCCTGCCTGTGTTAACTGCTTGGCTTCCCCAGACTGAGTTTCCTTTCTCTGTCTGTGGTCTGGAAACTCCAGGCAGTGAGCAGTTCTAGCACTCACCTTATTTGTCTCCCTGCTCGCAGGGATCCCTGCACTTCCTGTGGTCCACTGTGACAACTGTTGTTTCATACATTTTGTCCAGTTTTTTAGTTTAAGATGGGAAGGTAAGTCCAGTCCCTGTTACTTCATCTTGGCTGAAAGCAGAAGTCTTATGTTAATAGTGAATCTTTAGCAGTGCTGACCAGGCTTCGATCATATCTTTAGCCCTACTGTGTATGCAGTAAAGCATTTGGCCATTTTCTAACCTCTTCCATTGTTTAACCTAATGTCCCTCTAGAAGAGGTGCCCTGGGAAACAAGTGATTTTCCATGCTACTTATGACCACAACTAGAAATACAGACACATCAGACTACAACTGTTGAAGAAGGGAAGCCCGTAGTAGTTGCTAAGTAATCTCTTAGTTAGACCCAAGGTACAGACGAAAATGATCAGGAGAGAACATGCCCCTAGGTATGTGCCTTACTTCAGCATTCTCCAGAGAACTCTGAATTTCTAAAGCATGTGAACTTGAGAAATAGGCTTTGTCTTCTGAGGAACATGTATCCTTTAGGGGGTGTTGAGAAAACATCAGTGGCAGGGCTTCTAACCTTGCCTCCTTGCAGTCAAGCTTCAAAGAAAAGATGTTGAGAAGAAAGACTCTTGCTGAGCCTGATGAAAGAGGAGTCCAGTTGCCAACCAAAAGAACACGCAGCCAAAGTCCACAGGCTACAGGCGGAAAGGGCAGCTCAAGCCAGAGAGGCCCTGGGTGTGGAAGGTGAGTGATGGCTGCAGAGAGGTTCAGGTTCCTCTCCCCCCTGTGACCGGCCACCACCTACTGCAGGATGCACAGCTGACCTGTCCCAGGGCAGTGCCGGCACCCACCCTTCCCCACTGGCTGTGCTGCTCTTACCTGGCATGACTTCTGGCTGCCAGGCCCGCGCTCAGCCTGCATTTCCCTTGTGTGTTCTCTCCACCCAGCCCTCAGGACTGCCTGGGCTGCATTGTGTCCAAAGTCCTTTGCCTTCTTATTTGCACGGCAGCAGATGCAAGTGTCCCTTGTTCCCTATGGCTCCTGTATTGTGGCGCTTATGCTATTGAGAGTTTTAGAGGTTACCCCCTAGATTCACCAATTGAAGCGCGGGGCTTGTTGATATAACACTGTCTTGCATGTAGGGACACAAATGTCTGTTAAATGAAGAAAGTGGGGAGGCCAGGCCACCTAATGGGGTGTATCTCCTAGGGTTCAAGAAGAGGGGCTAATCAAGTCAAGAGAAAGTGTGCCCTCCCCCACCATCTCACCCAGACCCCTCACTCTCAGAACACTTGGGGCCCCACGCAGGTGGGAGGCATGCTGGCCCCAAGTGCCCTCCCAGCCTGTTAGAAGAATTGGTGGACGGCCTGCCTGTCAGCTGTCTCCCCTTCTCTAAACTTACAGCAGATGGCAGCAGCCTCTCAGCCAGACTACTGAGGAACTGTTGGTCACTCAGCAGTGCTGTGTGATTGCAGCTTCCACAAGAGAGACAGCTGTGGCCACAACCCTAGGGTGGTGATTCTTCCTCCTCCAAAAGCACTGGTGCATTCCTTAGCACGAGTATAAATTTACTATTGCTAAGAGTTCTCAGAACAGGATGTTGCAAGAAGGAACCACTGCAAGGTGAAATCCAGCCACTACTAATGCCCTGAGAGCCCAGATCAGGCCTGTGCCTTCCAGAACTTGCTCCTCCCCAGGCTGTCCCAGCCGATCTCCAGAGCGCTCTCCTCTCACCGCTTTAGATAAAGGAATGCACCCAAGATACCCCATCAGTTCATGCAGCTGCCAGAGTGACCGCCCCTAAAGCAAACCTCGTCTCTAAGGACTCTCTGCCCAGGCCCTCACAAGCCTCCTGCCAGACGCTCGCTACCTACCAACAGTGAGACCCCCAGGCTATCTCAATCTCCCCAAAGAGCCCTGTTCCCTCCAGCCCCTGGCCTCTGCCCACCCACTCATCCTGCAGATCTGGAGCAGCATTCTAGGGCCTGGGACGTGTGCGCCATTTTGGGTTATTACGGGTCTTCCCCAGGTGCCTCGGGGTGGGGGGGGGGGTTTTGCCGCCAACGCTCCCCAGCGCCTGCACCTGGGAGAAGTAGATGCGGCGGGGAGATCGCAGCTGTTTTGCAAAGCAAACGCCAGGCAGGAGAACCTCGGAGGAGGAGGAGGGGAAGACCAAGGTGCTGCTCTCTCGGAGTCGCCTAGGAGACCCTCCCTAGTTTAAAAAGTGTTTATTTGCACGGAGAACATTTCAGAAGGCCTCACTCGAAGTCCAAATGTGCCGTCCTCCCGGGAGAGCCCGGAGACGCCCGCGCGGCTCCCCTGCAACGTTTTCCCGGCCCTGGGCGCCCCCGGCCCTGGCACCCACCTGGGGAGCCACAGTGGGCCGGCCCGCGCGGCCGCCGCCTCCCACCCCTCCCGCGCCCGCTCCCGCCCCCGCCCCCCGCACGTCTCCTCCGGGCGGGCGCCGCGGCGGGCTCAGTCCTCGGCGGGGCGCTTGGTGGGTGGACTCGGCTCGGCTCCGCTGCGCACCATGGCCCGGGCCCTGTGCCGCCTCCCGCGGCGCTGCCTCTGGCTGCTCCTGGGTGAGTAGAGTCGGGGGTCCGGGTCGAGCTCCCTTCTCACGGCCCAACGGCGTCCTCTAGGGGAGGGGAGGGCGGGCGCCGCGAGCGCGCCGGTCCGCTGCCCTTGAACGTGGGCAGCCCCGGTTCCAGGCGGGAGGCCCCAGGGCACCAGGGAATCAGAGGGCGCGCCTCTCGCCGGGAAGAGACCGGGGTTGCGCCTCTCGCCGCGAAAGGGACGGCTTTGGGGATGTCGGGGAGCCGGCATTCTGAAAGGCTTGGGGCGAGTCAGCCGCGCACACCCGAGAACTTGTTTCCGGGAGGAAAAACAGGACGCGGGGTTCCCCAGCCCCGCACCTCGGTTTCCCAGGCTGTGCGCCGCGTTGACCGTCAGCGCGGGCTCCCCTCCCTAGGACGTCCCTCGTGGCGAAACCTGCAGGCAGGCGCCCCACGGAGGACTGGATGTTCGGGAATCGGAACCACAGACCATTCGTATGGAGATTAGTCGACACTGATCTCTCGCACGCAGCAGTCGCTTGTTTGCTAATGATGTCTTTTGCAGAAATGAGGCCCTCCCTTTTCGGGGCATTTCCATCGCTTTCTTTTTCTTTTTTCTTTTGGTTTGCTTGTTAACTTGGCACTTTTGGCTAATAGAAATTTAGAGGACGGGACCCTTGCTAAAGTGGTGGAACGTGCTCGGCTTTCCACCTGAGGGAGAAGTGGAGGTTATCAACTACCCGGTGGCCACAGGAACTGGCCACACACTCAGCAAGGAACGGTCCTGCTCACTTCCCTCATCTGCAGTGCGCTCCTGACACGCTAACTCAAGCCCCTTCTAAACTGCTTTGGTTATTGCGCTCCGTGTATTTAGCTACCTTTTAACGGAAAGTCAATAATAGACTACTGGCGTGGGAGAAAACCCAGTGGCCCTGGGAAGGCCGGAGCGGTTGTTTCTGGTACATGTGGCCTTTCCCCAGAAACAGTGATGTTGGTCAGAGGCACCTGCCGCACAAGTCCCCTTGGCCCGGCACTGGGCAAGCAGTGAGCGCCAGCGCTGTTTCTGTAGCCGGGGGAGCAGTTCGTGGCCCGGCAAGGAGAGGGGCCTGAGCTTCTTGGGAGCCATGGGTTTCTGATCCCTATTTGTAAACCTCTCCAAGGAGTGGCAGATCTGCATGGAATCCTCCGAGGCCAACACAATATTATCTGAAAGCGAATCTTGCCACTTGAGTGTCTCGGCTGAAGTTATGTGGAAAGCAAAATCTTAGCGTAGTCTTCTGTCTTCGTGTGTTCGGATCCATTTGGCTTGACATGACCTTCACTGTTTTCGTTTCTAAGAGACAAACATTTCTTTGTTAGCAAGGCAGAGAGCTGGGTTGTGGAATATTTTTCACATAAATAACCAAATAAATAAATGTTCTTTACTAGTGTCCAGAGACTGCACCCTCTAAAGCTTGTGTAAATAAAACACTATGTCATGATCACATATACAGACCTTCCTTGTTTACCAAGAAAACTATTCATGTTCTGCCGAAAGTCCAAAGTCCTGTAATTTTAACATTGTTTTGAGTGGCCTGGCTAATGTTATATCTTGGAAGAACAAACACAACTTTATGAGGTTATCAGTAAATTAATGTCATTTGGAGCCCAGCTGTAATTAGTAGAATTACTGAGCACAGGCTGTTTCCTTCCCAGGCTCTAGCACGAGCCAGATCTCCTTGGTGATGAAGATTCTGCTACCCAGAATGGCAACGTGGAATTTTTTTTTTTAAGTATGCTAGTTTGCAGGGTTAAGAACTTATCTGTGACAATTTTACAATCAAGCTGTCTTAGGTAGTTATTGAGATTCTCACAATTCGCCCAGCCATGATGGCTCACACCTGTAATCCCAGCAATTTGTGAGGCCGAGGTGGGTGGATCACCTGAGGTCAGGAGTTCAAGACCAGCCTGGCCAACATGGCAAAACCTGACTCTACTAAAAATACAAAAAAATTAACCAGGCGTGGGGTGGTGGGCACTTGTAATCCCAGCTACTGAGGAGGCTGAGGCCAGAGAATTGCTTGAACTCGGGAGGGCAGAGATGGCAGTGAGCTGAGGTCATGCCACTGCACTCCGCCTGGGTGATAAGAGTGAAAACTCTGTCTCAAAAAAAAAAAAAAAAAAAAACTCAGGATCCATATGTAGTTCTTTTCCCTCTGAGCGTCCTATGCACTGCTCTGTTTGCTGGAGACTCTAACATCACCACGTGCGTTTTTAAAGGTTTGTGTGTAGACACCAAAAAGCTGTTTGTTAATCAGGAAAGAAGAATGCATTGCAGCCCTGGTTTTCAGTCCATCTCCACTCAGGGAGTGCCGGCTGGTGCTGTCACACAGGAACTCAGTCGTCTGTCCTGGGAAACGCTTGCCTTCCTTGGCTGTCATGTGGAAGCTAGGGTTTTTTTTTTTTTTAAATGGCTGCAACATTAATTGAAATATATGACTTTATATAAATAGAAGTAGAATTGGAAATGACAGGGACACCGTAGGAAATGCTATGCGACCACTTCAGATTGCCATGCGGTTTTAAATCTGGGCACAGTTCTCATGCTGGCGTCCAAATCTGAAGGATTCTCATTTGCTAATCAACTCAGTGTGTTTGTTTACCCTCTCTGTGTGTTCAGCTGCAGGAAGAAATGTCTGGATTTTTGTCTTCCTTTCACAGACACATGCCTGTCAGTGTGTGTATTGCCACTCCGAGGCCAGGGCTGTTGAGAAACATTTATATCCACAGTGGAAATGGTTGATTCAGCTCCGGAAAATGTAGGTGGAATCTTAAGGCTAGTTAGAAACATCTGTCCTATTTCCCCAGAATGTACCCATTTCATAGCTTCTCATCAGTTAAAACTGGCGTCTGGCTGAGTGTGTGATGCGAGTGCCATGTGTAGTGTGAATTCCTGTGGAAATGCTGAGCCCAGAGAGTGAAGCCCCTTGGGCTTGCCTGCTGGTGCCCCCGACCCCAACTCAGGCCTAGAACCCCTCTTTCCTGATGGTCCTTGTGGTGTGGTGGGCTGGCCCCACAGTGGGCCCTGAGCCAGGCCTGGCTATCCAGGTGGTCCCAGGGAGCAGACTGGCCGTGGGCTAGACAGTCGGTGTTCTGCTGGAGCTGTGGGGAAAGACGTCCTCCAGGCCGGGTCTGAATGGGGCTGCCGCAGTCCACCCTTGAGCCCCGGGGGAGCACCTGTCCGTGACACAGAGCACTCCTGATGCCTTTTGAGCCCCTAGATTGAGCCTGTGGGGTACACATTTCCATTATGTGACCCATGATGATTGAGCTGGGTGTCTGTCCCTTGCAGGGACAGTAGCTGGTAGACAGCAGGCTCAGGGGTCTCCCAGAATGGCGTACCTGATGGGGCTGTGGGAATCCTGCCCAAGAGCCTCCTCCTCCACTGGGGACCCAGGAAGGCCTCCTGAAGGAGGAGGCGCTGCAGTCGGGATGACAATGGGAGCTGGGAAGGGGACAGGGGAGGCCGGGCTGCAGTGGCCCCAGTGGCTCCAGCACTTGCTGGACCGTACGCCCACTGGCCCTGCGCATCAGTTTCTTGGTGCAAATGAAGACGCAGAGATGGTGCTGCCAGGCACTGTCCAGTTCCCAGACTGCGGTGCCCCCGCCAACCCATGACGTATGCAGACACATGAAGCCCTGGGGGGATGTCCTCATCCCCAGCCCTCTCTGCTCCGGAACGGGGGACCCCCAGCTAGGTGATATTCCTGGAGGACCTGTTTCTCCTTGGTGAGGAGGGTGCATCCACACGCTGCCATAGGAGGGTCCCAGCCTAAACAAAACCGTACTCACTTCACCGAATGACGTTATTGTGTTCAGGAAAAAGACTTTTTTCCTAAGACGGTTTATTTCAGTAATTTCTGGGGCATCCAAAAGGCGTCACTTTAATCATCTTTTAAATAAGGGGATCTGGGTGGCTTTGTTGGAGCAGGGTCCACAGGGACACACTAGCCAGACATGGCAGGGGTGCAGAGCTGCGGGCCTGGGTCTCAGCCAGCCTGACTCTGCGTCCTCAGCTCTTGCAGCGACTCCTCACTGTGCTCCAAGAGGGCTTTGCTCCCTCCCATGTGCAAAAACATGGTAGATTCCCTGGGACCAGGGACCAGAACCCCGAAACCCCACACCCCAGCCATCCACTCTGCCCTCCACCAGGGTTAGCACCACTTCCCCCATCACAGGGACAACTGCCCAGCCTCCTAGAGCCCCCACCCCACCCACCACCCCAGGGACAGGGGGTCCTCCTCTGTGTTCCCACCAGACCCTCAGGCTATGTTAGTGTCACCCCCACACATGCCATGTTCAGGCCCCCACGCCTTGGCTCCAAGGGAGCAGCTCCTGAATTAGCTGAGAGTTCTGGGAAACCACAGGGAAAGGAGAAGGAGGCATAGTGACCTGGACCATAGCCCGGGCCAGCCCACTCCAGGGGGCAGGGTACCCCCACAAGAGGCTCAGGAAGGACTGTCTTGAGCCTGACACCACCTGGGAGGAGACAAGTCAGTGATCTGCCCAACCAGACAAGTGCTGGCATCATAAGACCTCCTACTGTGGGTTCCCTGGCCAATTATCAAAGCATTTCAGGGCGCCGCACAGCAAAGGCCCAGGCCGGGAGGGGAAGAGGCCTAGAAGGCGCTGCCCTTTCAACAGACACTTGGTGACTGACACTCAGGTCGGCTCTCTGCAGGGATTTTCTCGCCTCTGGAGGAGACAGCTGTAAAAGGGAAGCAGCGGGGGTGGACAGGTGAGGGGTGCCGGGAAAGCGCTGCACCATTTCTCCTGGAAACATCCATCTGCCACCTCACACACTCGGGACACAGAGGGTCAGGACTCAGAGGGGCTGAGGCCGGGGTGCTGAGCAGCCTGCTGCAGTAGTGTCCTACATAGCCCAGGGAGCTCCCCCAGAGGATGGTCCCACACCAAATGTCCACAGTGCCAAAGCGGAGCAGCCCTGCTCCAAGTCAACCATGTAGACGTGTGGTGCCACTTAAATGCAGCAGGAAATAAACAGGAGATCATGGAGCAGAGCGCTGAGGAGCGGAGGCAGTGCAGTCCAGAGGCCAAGGATGGTTCCGCAGAGGCACTGCTGTTTGGAAGCTCCGGGAAGCCTTTTTGACTGAAGCATGGTGGGGAAGAGGGCTTTGAGCCAAAGCTGGTGCTAGAGGAAGGACCCATCCTCTAAGGATTCAGGTCTCATTCCTAGGGCTGTGGGAAAATCTTGAAGGACATTAAAGGGGGTGACAGGATGGAAGGTGTGGTTTAAAGGAGCCCTCAGCTGTGACCCCCAGCATGGACAGGAGGCCAGGCAAGGGTAGGAGTGGGAGGGTTCTAGGGAGTCCCGGAGGTGAAAGTGATGGACCCCAGTCCCTCAGCCGGGAAGCAGGAGTGAGGCAACACAGAGGAATGAAGAACAGCACCTGGCAGGGCACCTGGGGGAACAGGGAGGGCAGGACAGGGAAGGGGAGAAGAGGGTGGGGAGGGGAGGTGGTGCCACAGCCAGGGCTGCCAGGAAACGTGGGAGCCCCAGGCAAACTGGAATTTCACATAAACAAGGAGTTTTGGTATAAGCATGCCTCGTGCAATATGAGGGACATACATCAAAAACCACGGTTTCTCTGAGGTGCAGATTTCACAAGGCATCCTGTCATTTGCTGCATCTGGCAGCCCTCCTGTCATTTGCTGCATCTGGCGGCCCCATCCTCATGATCCACATGGGGTTCAGCATTCCCCTTGGATTCTGAGGGGCGATGGTACATAGGCAGGAGTCTGTGCAAATCTAGGGCTCAGAAAGAGGTGTGGCCCAGAGAGGGGTTTCTGGTAGCAGCGGGGTCTGGACAATGTCAAATCCTTGCTTGGAGGGGTGGCCGGTGAGAGTCGGTGGAGACAGGCCCAGGCTCCTGGTAAGGGGCCAGAGAGGACAGCCAAGGAGGACAGAGAAGGAAATGGGCCCCAGGTACCACCAGGCACCTTGACATGGCTGGTGGGGAGGGGAGGCAGATGCAGGGTACCTTGTGGAAGAGGCAGCAGCCGAAAGCCGCCCTTAGGAAGTGAGACCAGAGAGCCTGTGCGTGTAGGTTTCCTCCAGTGCCTGATGGTTTTCAATATGCAAGCCTTTGATGCATCTGGAATTTACCCTCATTTCCTAGCAACTTTTGTCAATGGCTACATATTTGAGGGATTTTCATAGTAATTGCACTGAATGTATTAACCGGTCAGGGAGGATTACATCAAGACCCCTGTTCAAGAAACAGCCGTCTGCTCCTCCACCCCCATGTCCGCATCCAGATCCTTCCACAGGGATTTCGATTCTCCTGCAGATGACTCATTCAATGTCTAGGAATCCCGTGCTTTTTGCCTGCTACTTCAAGTAGGATATTTCCCCGTTTCTTTCCTAGCTGGTCACTGCTGGGCTAGGAGGCAGCTCCTCTTCTGTGTGTTTATTTTGTGACTGTTGTCACCCTGTGCCTGTTTTTGTTTTTAGTTTTTTTGCCTCCTGCTTGGCTTCTTCAGGCAGGTCCTAAGGTCACCCGTCACCTAGGGTGGTTCTGCCACCTCTTACTAATTTTCCCTGTTTTGTTCTCCAGTCTTACTGTGTAGAGAACAACTCGCCGCTGACTAGGGGAGTGACAGCAGCTGCCTTCCTTTGCTGCTGGCAATGGGAATATAGGTGACCCTGGAACAACGCAGAGGTGGGGCGCCCACCCCCCAGGTGGTCAGAAACCCAAGCGTAGCTCTTGACTCCCCCAAAGCTTAACTATTAATAGCCTACTATTTAGCAGAAGTCTTACCAATAACATCAGTCAATTCACCCATATTTTGTATGTTACATGTATATATACTGTATTCTTTCTTTTTTCTTTGAGACAGGGTCTCCCTCTTTCGCCAGGCTATAGTAGCGTGGTGCAATCTCAGCTCACCGCAACCTCCACCTCCTGGGTTCAAGCGATTCTCCTGTCTCAGCCTCCCAAGTAGCTGGGATTATAGGTGCCCACTTCTACAGCCGGCTAATTTTTGTATTTTTACTAGAAACAGGTTTCACCATGTTGGATAGGCTGGTCTTGAACTCCCAACCTCAAGTGATCCACCCATCTCAGCCTCCCAAAGTGCTGGGATTACAGGCATGAACCACTGTGCCTGGCCTACACTGTATTCTTAGAATAAAGTAAGCTAGAGAAAAGAAAGTATTATTAAGAAAATTAGACCCAGCATAGTGGCTCAGGCCTGTAATCATTGCACTTTGGGAGGCCAAGGTGGGAGGACCTCTTGAGCCCAGGGGGCCGAGGTTGCAATGAACCAAGATTGCACCACTGCACTCCAGCCTGGATGATAGAGTGAGATCCCATCTCAAAAAAACCCATAGAAAATATATGTACTTTTCATTAAGTGTAAGTGGATCATCATAAAGGTCTTCACATTGAGGAGGCCAAGAAGGAGGAGGAAGAGGAGGGGTTGGGGGAGGAAGAGGAGGGGTTGGTCTTGCTGTCTCAGTGACAGCAGAGGCAGAAGATAAGCCTCACATAGGTGACCCACACAGTTCAGCGCCATGTGGTCAAGAGTTAACACCTGAAGCCTCTGTCTTTCTCCTTTGGGGCCAGACGCTTTTTTTTATTATATTTTTGCGGGGGTGGAGGTGGCAGAGGGTTGGAGAATGCATCTCCATAAAGTACACTTTATCGCGTGAAGGAAGAACCGTTTGATGTGACACAGCAACCTACCCAGCTGGGCATTCCCTTGGGGCTGGCAGGCTGCTGGCACTGGCAAGGCTGTGACACAGGAGAAGTGGTCAGCGGCCGTGAAGCTGCCGTGTTTCTGGGGTGAATGGAGTGTTCCCTCCATCCCTGTGCAGCCTTCCGGCAGCCTCAGGTGTCTGTTGGCTGCTATTTGTTCTGAGTGTGGCTTCGTTCTTCCTGAGTGAGCTTGCTCTGTACTTTCCCTTGGGAGTTTTATTACCAGCACTGGGTTTTCTTCCCAAGATACCGATTGTGGACCTTTATTCTTTCCCTGTGTGCTAGGACAGTCGAGATGATGGAAATAAGCAGTTCCTTGAAGATCTAGAGGGTCTTCATTTTCACCTGCAAAGCCATCAGGGCCAGGCTCCTTTTCGTAGTGTAGATAATTGGCAACCTTTTCAGTATCCTTCTTGTGTTATTGGATCCCTTGGATTTTCTATGTCCTTTTTTTTTTTCTTTTTTTTTGAGATAGAGTCTTGCTCTGTCACCCAGGCTGGAGTGCAGTGGAGCAATCTCAGCTCACTGCAACCTCCGCCTCCCGAGTTGAAGTGATTCTCCTGCCTCAGTTTCCCAAGTAGCTGGAATTACAGGCATGAGCCACCACGCCCAGCTGTTTTTCACATTTTTAGTAGAGACAGGGTTTTAGCATGTTGGCCAGGCTGGTCTCAAACTCCTGACCTTAGGTGATCTGCCTGTCTCAGCCTCTCAAAGTGCTGTGATTACAGGCATGAGCCACTGCACCTGGCTGGGGTTTTCTGTGTCTTACAGCAAGGATGATGTTTTACATTTTCCTCTGAAGTTGTTCATTTTATCCAACATACCATTATGTGGACAGTTATTTTTCTAATTCCTTCTATATCTGTGAACATTTGTCCTTTTCAGTGCAATTTTGTGAATTTGTATTTTCATGGTATTTCTTGATCGGAATGGACAGTGGTTAATCTCTGTTAGTAGTCGTTTCTCCATTGATTCCCCCACCACAAAAAAACAAGAGTTCTTGAGTTTACTTACTCTACACTTTTTCTAGAATGCCTAACGCATTTGTTTTTGTTCTTCCTGGCGTAGGAATGGAACGTCATCAGTCCCCTGCTCAGCAGCTTGGCTGCAGCCCCTGAGCGTCCCTCTGCTGTGTGCTCATTGTTGGTGTTTTCTGGACTCTCTGTGCTTGTGGTTTCTACTTCCTCTTTAGCACATTAATTGTTTGGAAGCAAGTTTTACAAATCTCAGGGGCTCCCAATCCTCATTGCTAGTTTAATTGCACTGTGGTCAGGGACAGAGCAGGAACCACACCCACGACGTCGTGTGCATTGTGGGTTCCTTCGTGGTCTTGCAAATTTTTCCTTTTCTAAATGGCCCATAAGCCTGTGAGAGGAGTGTGGCGTTTTTATGTATTCATCCTAGTCATCATATTAAATTTAATACTTAGGGCCTCTGTATCCTTATCTTGGTGTTCCCCATGTGTGCACATCGTGTGAAAACCTGCACTGCTTTTGTGGTTCTGCCTGCTTTCCCTGGGTGTGTGTTGCTGTGTGTTCTGTGCAGGGTAGAGGATGGGGAATTCCATATGTAACACTCAAAGGTGACTTTTTTTTTTTTTGCTTTTTGAGACAGAGTCTCGTTCTATCACCCAGGCTAGAATTCAGTGGCACAATCTTGGCTCACTGCAACCTCCACCTCCTGGGTTCAAGTGATTCTCCTGCCTCAGCCTCCCAAGTAGCTGGGATTACAGGCATGCACCACCACACCTGGCTAATTTTTTGTATTTTTAGTAGAGATGGGGGTCTTACCCTGCTGGCCAGGCTGGTCTCAAACTCCTGACCTTGTGATCCACCCATCTCAGCCTCCCAAAGTGCTGGGATTACAGGTGTGAGCCACCACACCTGGCCCGTGGTGACTTCTTACAGCATAACCTCTGTCCCAGTCATTGCTTCTTAAATTTTAATTGCAGTAAAGTGTACACAACATAAAATTTACCATCTTATCTATTTTATGTGTGCAGTTCTATGCCATTAATTCACCATCTTACCTATTTTAAGTGTGCAGTTTCTATGCCATTAATTCACATTGCTGTACACCCATCACCCATCCATCTCTGGCACTTTTTTCATTTGGCAAAAATGAAACTTTGTCCCAGTTAAACACTAAACCCCACTGATTTACCACCTCCCCAGCCCCTAGGACCCACGATTCTACTTTCTGTCTGTGAGTCTGACTGCTCTAGGAACCTGTGTAAGTGGAATCATACAGCATTTGTTCTTTTATGACTGACTTATTTCACTTAGCCTGATGTCCTTAAGGTTCTTCCATGTTGTAGTTGAGTAAGAATGTCCTTCCTTTTGAAGGCTGCATAATATTCCACTGTTATGAGTAGACCACATTTTGTTTATCCATTCATCCGTGGACCCGTGGGTTGCTTCCACCTCTGGGCTGTTGTGAATCAGGCTGCTGCAAACGTGGGTTTACAGAGATCTCTGAGACCCTGCTTTCAGTTCCTTTGGGCATATACCCAGAAGTGGGATTGCTGGGTCATCAGGTAGTTCTGTGTTCAACGTTTTGAGGAGCCACCACAGCGTGTCCCCTGGTAGCTGCGCCACTGTGCATTCCCACCAGCAGTGCCTAGTTCTCAGCGTCCATGAGAGGCCACCCCTGCCACGCCGCAGGCGCCCCAGCACACGGGAGGCAAGCCAGCCTTGGAGAGCTGAGCCGGGGAAGAAAAAACGTCTCCACCGCTTTGCCAAAGCTTGTTATTTTGTTTTCGAGGGTAGCCATTCATTACTTCACAGGTGCAGCTTTGTCGGGGACAACGTGTGGTTTCTCACTGTTTAGCCTTTGTCTGTCTCATGTCCCACCACCCACCTTTTGGATGTTCCCCTGAGTCACTTTGCTCTTTGGCCTGGCTTAGCAGCCGGTTTTCTTGTGGATTTAGGAACACATTAATGTCGTTTACTCAATCCTGGCGCCTGCCCTGAGGGCCTGGTGACCCTGGGCAGGCCGCTTCCCAACCCCTGCAGCTCCCATCTGCAGGATGGGGGTGGTGTGGGAGCACTCATGTCCCAGCCTGAGGACTCTCCAGGCCTGGGTGGGGGCAGTAGCTGGGCCTGGCCCATACGGCGCTCTGATGCTGCTCACCCGCCTTTCTGCTTTAAGAAGTATGCTTGGGGCCAGGCACGGTGGCTCACGCCTGTAATCCAAGCACTTAGGAGGCCAAGGCGGGCGGATCACCTGAGGTCAGGAGTTCAAGACCAGCCTGACCAACACGGTGAAACCCCATCTTTAAAAAAAAAAAAAAAAAAAGAAGAAGAAGAAGAAGATGTCAGCTCAGCTGACATCTCATTTTCCATTTTCTGTTTTTTAATGCTCACAGGGGCTTCCTATCTTTTCTCCAGGTCTGTATTTTCCTTGTTCTTCTCTGGTAATTTGGAAGGTAGACAGTCTGTTTCTCATTCAACTTGTGTTTTATTTTATGACTTAACATGAGGATTTCTTGGCTTGTCAACTTCAGAAATGAAGAGTGTCTGCTGGCAATGGGTAGAATGTTACTGAGTGGCCGTCGTGGGCAGGACCAAGGCTGAGGAGGAAGATGGGGGGCACTGTGTGCAGTCGGGGGTCTGTCACCAGGTGACTGAGGTTGGAGGTTAGGCTGGAGGCTGCCACAGTTATCTGAGTGAGGACTTGGAAGGGCCTGGGCATTCCCGGTAAGAGTGGGCAACACAGACGTAAGAGAGGGACAAAGAACTGTGCACAGCACCCCATCCAGCACAAAGCAGGCACTTCGTGGGGGTAGAGGCTCTGAGCCCCACAGAGGGGACAGTGGGCTGGAGTGCAGTGCTTTGCTGTCTTTGAGGACCAACATCAGGTGACAGGTGGAGGAGAATCTATTTGGTGGAGGCTTTGGCGGGGTCTTTGGTGGGGTAAGCAGCTGTGTGGGTGGGAGGGGAACAGCCCAGCCCTGGCCCCGAGGATCTTTCCCCTTCTCACAGCCGCCCCTGTACTGGCTACACAGAGGTATCAGCAGGTGGTGGGGAGTTTCTCAGCCTGGGCTTGAGAAGTTGGAATAAGAAGGTCTTGCTGGGGGAAGGAGAGCATCTTGGGGGCTCCAGACAGCTGACTCCTAGAGAGACAGGACTTTAGATGGAGCAGGGGCAGGGAGAGGGGAAGCTCAGAAAGCTGAGTGCTTTCACTCTAGAGGGCGTCAAGTTTGACCTGGAAGGAGGCACAGGGGGGACATCCTGGCCACACAGGAAATGCAAGGCCATGGTTGACACCTCACAGGGACACTCGCATGCCTGAAATGGACCAGGCCATGCAGGGAGACACCAGAAGCTCATTGGGGACAGAGGCATCGCAGCCCACCAGGGACAGATCGTGGCAACTGAAGGGACCCTGTTCAGGACAGCCAGACATCAGGGAGGCAGGAGCCGGCATTGCTATGGGCTGGGGAGCTCCGGGTTCCTCTGCCACACCCCACCCTGCCCCCCATAACTCCCCTGGGCTCTGGGACTTTCAGCCACTGGAACAGTCGTCCCCAACTCTCTTAGTCCTGCCCCTGCCAGTAAAACAATCTGGAGATGCTCCTGCAGGATTTATTTATAAATTAGACCCCTGCGGCACTGCGCTATGTTATAAAATGTATGCAAAAATTCTTTAAGCCCAGGAAGTCAAGACTGCAGTGAGCCAAGAGAGCGCCCATGCACTCCACCCTGGGCAGCAGAGTAGGACACTGTCCCCAAAAAAATAAAGAAAACCACTGGATATGGTGATGGTTGTACAAATTACTGAATTAACTAAAAGTCATTGAATTGTCTGTGTAAGATGGCTGAATTTGTGGTATATAAATTATACTTCAATAAAGGTGTGTTTTAGAAAAGAAAAAAATAGGCTTTTTTGAAAGGAGGGATGCTGAGAATGGTTTACTGGAGTCATGACCATCTTTCCACCCCCCTGCGATGATATTGTCCATGCTTTAAGGACGTCAGTGGTTCTTAGTGGGGGCTTAGGATTGAGTGTGGATCAGCCTGCACTCAGATGAAGGATGCCAGCCCCTCGGCCAAGGAGGACCTGGCGTGGGGAGGAGCGGCAGCTCAGCAGCCTATTCTCAGCCTGCCCGGTGCTGCCAGGGGCACCTCATGTTCTCTCTAGTCCATGATGCCCCGTTGCGGGAGTCGTCCACTCAGTGACGGTGACGATGGCCACACACCTGCTCTCCCAGGGTCCCTGTGCTGTTGGGCATTAGCATGGGGTGGACTGTCCAGGTTGTGGGACTCACGCGTGCCCAGTGAGAGCCCTCAAAGCTACTCCTGGGGAGCCTGAAAGAGGCAGACACCCTGAGGAAGCCCACCTGCAGCCAGGGCTGCTGACTGAGGGTCTCAAGGCCTCCACAGACATGGGTCGCCCACAGCCTTTGGGGCTGCAAGAGGTCACTGACCTCACCGTGCCTCCAGCGTGTTCTGAGATGAGCGTGCCGGGGATTGCATCCTGGCTCTACCACTCCCAGGCTGTGTGACCCTAGCAGGTTACTTAACCTGTCTGAGCTCCTCTGTCCCTACCATATTGGTTATTTACAAGGATTAGGCTAATGGTGGCCAGGCACAGTGGCTCACACCTGTCAACCCAGCACTTTGGGAGGCTGAGGCAGGATGATGACTAGAGCCCAGGAGTTCAAGACCAGCCTGGGCAATGTGAGGAAACCCCGTCTCTACAAAAAATAGAAAAATGAGCCGGGTGTGGTGGCATATGCCTATGGTCCCAGCTACTCAGGAGGCTGAGGTGGAAGGATCACCTAAGCCCAAAGAGGTCAAGACTGCAGTAGGCCATGATTGTGCCGCCTGTGCTCCAGCCTGGGCAACAGAACAAGATCCTGTCTCAAAGTGAAATAAAATAGATTTCTGGGTTTAAGGGGCTTAGGCCAAGACTTGGCCTACGAGCTGCTGCTATCAGCATCCTGGACTGGCTGGTGGGAGGGGGACAGGGAGGCTTCAGGAATTTGCGTGAACTTGACCTAGAACCTGACCTGAACTCTCCATTTAGCCACCACCCCCGCTGGGAGGAGGCCAGTGATGGGGTCTGAGATTCTCTCTCTACAAACCTAAAATACACAGCTGCAGAATTGGCCTTTCCCTGCCCCACATGGCACAGACCAAACACAGGAATCAGGGGCATTTGCTGAGTTTGAGACCCATCAGCTTGTGCCCCTTGTCTCCTTAGAAAGCCCAAACACCTGATGAGCAGTGTCCCAGGGTCCCTGGTGGGGGGCCCAGCTGCCCTGTTGTTCTGTCCCCACCCTCACTTTGCTGGAGGGGCCCTCTGCCTTTGGGGTTCCTGCTATGTATGCTCATTTCAGGGACGCTATCCTGCTGTGGAGAGGGAAGCCATTGCTCCGAAATACCCCAGCAAACACAGAGTTCCTACCTTACGCGCAGCTCGAGGGAAGGTTCCTGTCTTAACACGCTGAGTGCTGAGCGAGGAACGCAGCCTTCTACCCGGCAGCCTCTGCACGCGGCTTTTTAAAGACATGAGTTATGAATGATTAAATGTGCAGTCACACAGAGGAATGGAACCCATTTGGCCCTGAATGGCTTGTTTAAAAACTTTGGCAATTTTATTCTGGTTTAAAACTTTGATGTTGCCTCTCTCTCCAAGGAAAGAAACCACATTGGGCTTGTTTAAGAAAAACCCAAGCATTCTTCGCCTGCACCTAAAAAATGAAACTGGTTTCCAGATTTGTCTGAACAGCTGCTCCTGGCCTCATCCCAGCCGTGGGACTCGGGGCTCCCATAGGGTGTGAAAGGAAGGGCGGTATTGGTGGAGGAGGGCTGTGTCCCTAAAGCACAGGGAACAGTGGGCTGGGTATGGCAGTCCCGCAAGAGAGGTGGGGGATGCAGCATCCAGGAGGGACCAGCCAGAGCCAGGCCAGGGTCAAGACCACCGGGCCAGGCCTGCAGCCAGACCAGGACGGGGGCTGCATGGGTGGCGGAAGCCAGAGCTGGCTGAGCTGCAGGACAGGACGGTCCAGTAGATGGGGGCAGGCAGCTGCTCCGGACGGCCCGGGGACAGCAGGAGATTGACCTGAATGTGACAGAGAGGGACACCTGTGGCCTGGGGTGAAGGGACCATTGTTTCTGGCCCCTGCACATGTACCCCGTTTGCTTGCTGGGGATCCCACCAGAAGGAGCAGCCCAGCCTCCCCATGGTGACCGGCTCTGCGGGGCGGTTGTGTAAACCCCACTGCCCAGACCCTCCTGGGGACTTGGGGGCCACCAGGGTCCTTGTACAGGTCCTCCACTGCCCACACCAGCTCCAGTTGCTTTCTGTTGCGTGCATCCGAGAATCCTGACTGAAGCACAGATGTGCCTGTTCATCTCCTAAAAGCGACTCTTCCAGAGCAAGGGGGGTCCGCAGTGGTTGGTAACCCCAATACCCAGTGTGTCCATTCCATGCAGGACAGCCTGAGACACGCTTCACTCCCAGGCAAAATGGCCACTGAGAAAGCCGGGTATGGTCATCGTCTTTGCTGGTTCATTTGACAAATATTAACGTGCAAAGCTGCTGGGTGCCAGGGAGGATGTATGCATGAGTCAGAAAGGAGTGGGAGATGAGAGGGCAGCCAGGAGGTTCTGAGAAAAGAAAGAGACCCTCTACCAGCCCCAGTGAGGCGCTGAGGAGATGGGCGGGGGGCGGAGGGGGCAGTCCCACTCCATAGAGACGGCCAGGGGCCTCTTGGAGGACAGGGCAGCGGAGGCGGGCAGGGGGCACTGGTGGTATGAATCTCAGGTGGGATTCACCAGAGAAAGCCAGTGGGTGCAGGTGGGATGCCAGGAGCAGTGAGGGGTAGGGGACAAACAGAGGGACGATTATCCAAGTGCAGCTGGACAGGCAGCCTGGAATTCCTTCCATGAGTTGATGAGTCAGCATCTGAGCCTTCCTGAGCTCCCAGGAGCCCCTGGGATAACACTGTCCACAGTAGACGGGCTTTCATAGGGGGCATCTTGATGGGGCAGGCATCAGAAACAGCCCCCTCCTCCAAGGCTGCCCTGGCTTGGTAAAAGAGGCCCTGGGGGGTGGGGGGGTGCATCCACAGTGGGCCCACCGGCCCCAGGGTGCACTCACGTGCTGCTGTGGACATGGGGTCGGGGGGTGGTGCATCCACAGCAGGCCCACCGGCCCCAGGGTGCACTCACAGTACTGGTGTGGACACAGGGGGGTGGGGGGACACACCTGTGCTGTCAGGAAGTGGCACGGACTCAGGTGGGTACAGAGACTCCTGACAGGTCCCCGGGGTATGGGGGTGTTACTGTTCTGCCCTCAGGTTTCCCAGGGGCAGGTGCAGCTCCCACTGTGGCCACAAACTCCCGTGCTGAATGCTCATGCCAGGGGTTAAGGATGGGTGACCCACTGGAATGAGGGGTAGACTCTGCCTTGCTTTCCAGCAGGTCCTCTCCTGAGCTGCTCTGAGGGGCTTTTTCCATCTGCCAGCCCTCCATGCAGGCCCGACCCCACCCACATTACTTCCTGGCTTCTTGGGCTAAACATCCCAGATTCAATGCACCTGACTCTTTGGGAGCCACTCATGGCCTCAGCCCAGCCAGGGCTCAGCCTCCCGTCAGCACTCTGCTCTCACAGCTGCAGGCTGGGCCAGTGCCCACGTGTGTAGTGTGTGGGATCTGTCCACCCTGAAACCAGCCATTGTGCCCTGGAGTGGTGCTCTGTGACAGCACCCCCCACCCCGCCCGCCGTGGCTGTCTGCTGGCCTCCCCCTAGACACCTCCGAGGACATCAGGCCCCTCTCTGAGCTTCCCACCTCCTACCTAGTGTCCAACCCCGTAGCCCCGGAAGTGGCCTGGGACCTGAGACCTGGTTCTGAACCCACCACTTCCGGCCGTGGGACCTGAGACCCGGTTCTGAACCCTCAGTTCCCCCATCCATAATTGCTGAGCAGGGACTCCAGTCAGACCCACTCGGAGGTAGCTGTGTGTGAAGAGCTCCGGGGTGCCCGGCACATTGGGCAGCTCCAGTTCTATGCGTTTTACTCAGCAGTCCAAGGGGACCCTCAAGCTCACACCCCTCCCTAGGTCACGTGCCAAAGATTGGTACTCCAGAACCCCTGGCCCAATCTGCCTGCCCGAGGGTGGCCACCTCTCCTTGGGTGGGCTCCCTGGACCCAAGGCTGCAAGGGGTAGCTTGGTGTCCTCACTCATGAGGCCCAGGGTGGGGCCAGGCAGCAGGCTGCAGGGGCTGGGTGCCCCTAGCGTCTCCCAGTGCAGCCCTGGCCTCCCAGTGCCAAGCTCCTTCCAGGAATTTGGAAAGGCCATGCCAGCAGAGGTGGGGCTGGGGGTACCTTCTGGGCAGAGGGTGCACAGCATGGCCTGGAGGGAGAAGGGGGGGACCTGGGGACAGTGGGAGGGCCAGGAGCCGAGCCCTAAACAGGGGACGCAAGGCCCCTGCCCCCAGCTGCCCTGCAGAGTGACCAAGAAAGCGGGGCTCAGCCTGTGGAGGAAGAAGCGGCCTGGGGGATGGGGGACCAAGGGGCACACTCTCCCTGCCCACCCCCAGCCAGTAGCAAGCTATAGGCAAAATCAGTGAATTCTGATTCTGTCCAGGGCATGCTGCGCAGGTCACTTTTGCTGTGATGTGTGGCTTGAGGCAAGAGGAGGGAGCACAGTCCATGCTTCCATTTGTCAGCTCGGTTCACAGCCCACAGATATTCAGACAGGAGACATGCCTGTAGCTCCCAGGCTGGGAGGCGCAGCCCAGCCCAGCCCCAGGTACCAGCAGAACAGGGGTGGCCAAGGACTGTCTCCAGGCCCCTCTCATGCTGCCTCTACCTGGGGCAGCCCAGTAGCATTGTGGGACAGGAAGCGTCCTGGCCCAAGCTGGCACAGGCAGTAAAGACCAAGCCACCTTTAGTAGGCAGGGAGGGCCTTCGCCAGGTCACAGAACGATTGATGAAGAGGGTCCGATTGGAGCTGTGTTGCCCTCTCCAGGGGTCGCTCAGAGGCCCCGTTCTCATGGAGCCTGGGCTGGGGTGTGGGCGGGTCAGCGGTGACACCCCTGGGCCTCTGCTACAGCCCGTCCCCTCTTCATGGCCATGTCCATTGCAGTCCATCACCTCTTCATGGCCACTGCCTGCCAAGAGGCTGACTACGGTGCCCTCCTCCAGAAACTCTGCCTCACCCAGTTCCAGGTGGACATGGAGGCCGTCGGGGAGACGCTGTGGTGTGACTGGGGCAAGACCATCAGGTGAGTCCTATGGCCCCTGGTGGGTAGGACGCAGCTGGGGAGGGAGAGGGGCCAAGGAGGGAGGGCTGGACCACATGGGGGTCATGGAGGATCCTCTCTAGACCCCAAAAGGTTTCTTCCCACTGGGGGACCAGGATGAAGACAGAGGTGGGGGCCGGTGGCAGGTGGGCATGAAAAGTGATGGTGGGAGGAGGCCACGTCCTCAGTAACCTGGTCTGGGTGGATGGTGGGGCCCTAGGGCAGGGGATGAAGGGTTCAGAGATGCCCATGGCCTCTCCAAGGGCAGGTGCCTGGGGCAGGACTAAGGGTAGGGTCTTGAGCTCCAGGTTGACTGGAGCCTGGCTTCAGGGACATCCCTGCTGGTTTCCTCCATCCCCGTGGTTAGGCCAAGGTTGTCCTTCCTGGCCTCACCCTGTCCAGGGCTCAGAGCTTCTAGGAATGGGGCAGGCTGTCACCACCCACAGCCCGCAGCAGGACGGTTCCAGCCCAGCCCTTCCCTGCCTGGCCTGGTCCTGCTGCCCAGGGGCCCTTCTTCCCTCTTGGGCTCCCTCACTGCCTCCCTCAGCCTCCCAGGTGCTAGGCCCCCATCAGCAGGCCTGGGGGTTCTCCCCAGCAGGCCCAGGCTCCTCTGCCCCCAGAGCAGAGATCCGAACTCAGCATGTCCACAATCAACTTTTGAGTTCTTGTTTCTGCTTCCGTGGGAGGCGCTGGGGTATCCTGGGGTTGCAGTGGGTGAGTAGCAGGGTGAGCAGGGCGTGCGTGGAGCTGACAGCCACCGCCTCTCTGCCGTGCGACCTTCACACAGAGGTCCGTGTGTGGGTTCACAGCACGTGACACACAAGAGATGTGCAAGTCCTGGTGCCCCACAGATGCCAAGCACTTTCCCCAGTGCCTGAGCAAAAAGGAGCTTTGGGGACCGCTGGGGAGGGCCAGGGGCAGGGAGGGAACCCTGGAGAGGGTCTTCACGGAGGAAAAGTTGCGCCAAAGTCACACACGAAGGGTGCATGCGGCTGTGGTGTCCCCTGAGGGTCCAGGACACACCTGGCACATCTCTGTGGGATTGAAGACCCCTGCTTGGGCTCATCACCCTCCCTTGTGGGTTGCAGGCTGGAGTGGGCACGGGGAGAAAGCCCATGGCCGGGAGTCCCTGAGGCTGGGTGGTTCCCACCACTCCTCTGAGCCTCTGCCCTCAGAGCCCCGCTGGCCCCAGCCTGCTCTCTCCTCTCTTACTGAGGCTGGCAGATGAATGGCCACTGCTTTCTTCTCCCCCAAGCCCTGTGCTCTCTGCCCACTTCACCACCCCCAGGGACTCCAGCAGGCCCAGCAGAGTCCGTGCTCAGTGCACAGTTGTTGAGGCGACTCTCTACCTTGGGAGCCCAACATTTTTAAAAACTGGGAAGGCATGGGGTCTATGCAGGTGTGCATACTGGGATTTAAACAACAGAGGCCGGCATGGTGGCTCACGCCTGTAATCCCAGCACTTTGGGAGGTGGAGGCAGGTGGATCATGAGGTCAGGAGATTGAGACCATCCTGGCTAACACTGTGGAACCCCATCTCTACTTAAAAAAAAAAAAAAAAAATACAAAAAATCAGCCAGACGTGGTGGTGCGTGCCTGTAATCCCAGATACTCAGGAGGCTGAGGCAAGAGAATCACTTGAACCCACCGGGAGGTGGAGGTTGCAGTGAGCTGAGATCGAGCCACTGCACTCCAGCCTGGGCGACAGAGCCTGTGCCCTCAGCGGCGTCTCCTCACCCTACTGTACTCAAGGCCTCTCCAAGATTTCGGAATCTTCTTTTCTAAGCTGAAAACTGAGTTGAGGGGGGAGAGGTTGAATCAGAACAGCCTGCTCTTTAGGCTAATTGGCCTCCTGCCACAGCTGAGTCATTTGTATTTAAATTAAAGATTACATTTTATTATGATTGGGAAGACACAGTGGGGGGCCCTGGGGAAAAGGACTCTCCCCTGCCTGCTTGTGTAAGTGATGGTTGATTTGTGTAGATGGACTGCGAACCCGAGGCCTGGCAGAAGACAGCAGGGTAATAATGTTCACAGTGTTCCACAAGCAGCGGTGGTGGGGTGTCCTCAGAAGTGGAAGCCACCGCAGAGGGCTTCCGACAGCGCCAGAGCGCCCACAGGAATGATTAGCACTGAGGCCAGAGAGAGTTCGCCATCCTCAGAGAGTGCCAATGGCTGGAAACAGAAGGAGGGGGAGTTGCTGGGAATTTTCTTTTATTTAAAAAAAAAAAACATTCTGGCCAAGCGCTGTGGCTCACACCTGTGATCCCAATGCTTTGGGAGGCCAAGCAGGTGGATCACCTGAGGTCAGGAGTTCGAGACCAGCCTGGCCAACATGGAGAAACACTGTCTCTACTAAAAATATAAAAATTAGCTGAGCTTGGTGGCATGTGCCTGTAGTTCCAACTACTCAAGGGGCTGAGGCAGGAGAATTGCTTGAACTCGGAGGCGGAGGTTGCAGTGAGCTGAGATCCTGCCATTGCACTGTAGCCTGGGTGACAGTGAGATTCTGTCTCAAAAAAAAAAAAAGTCAAGATAATTTAGGAACCAAGAAGGAAAAGTCCACATCACAGCAGCATCTCAGCACATCAGGCAGGCCTGCCCACTCATGGGGTCTGCGTTCGGCAGAATCATGGCCCCCCAGAGATGTCCGTGCCTAATTCCTGGGACCTGTGAATGTGTCACATTACATGGCAAAGGGGAAGGAAGTTACAGACGGAACTGGCGACGCTGATCAGGTGGCCTTGAGATGCGAGATTCTGGATCATCCACGGGGGCCCAGTGCTATCACAAGGTTCCTTAAGTTGGCCCCAGCTCTGGCACTGGACAGCCTTCACACTGGCTTCGGTGTCCTTTTGGCATTGCCCCTGGCTTTTTTTGAGCACTTTTTTCTTTCTGATACCACGAGATGTTCCAGGCTTCTTTTGTACATTTTCTGCCCAAGCCCTGGAGTCAGCCATTTCTCCAAGGAACCCTGGTTCCTTTTGTTAGAGAATAGTGTCTAGAAACCAAGATACATATGTATACGTGTGTGTCTGTACGCACAACCCAGGGATTTGGATGGAACCCGTGGAACCAGCTAGAAGAAAACGTGGGTGAGCCCCTACTTAACCCATGGTATACAGAAAGGCTGCTAAAACAATATTGCTTCAAAAAATTGGCTTGCTTTGTGTATGTGATGGTGGATTTGTGTAGATCTCAGGCCCAGCAGGCTGGCAGCATTCTTGAGGCAGAATTTCCTAACGTGCTGGGAAGGCCTTGCCATTGGCTGGGTGAGGGCCCACCCCCAGCATCAAGGATTATCCCCTGTACTTAAAGACAACTGATTATAGATGTTAACCACATCCCCCAGATACCCCCACGGTCACACCTAGATTAGTGTTTGAATAACTGGCTACCGCAGCCTGGCCAAGTTGACGTGTAAAGCTGGCCATCACACTGGTTCCAGGGGCGGGGCTCTCTGTGCAGAGGTGTGTCCAGACAACTGTCTTTGTTCCTCCTCCTGCCGGCCATTCCCATTTCTCTCATTCCTTTCAGCCTGTTCCCACCCAATTTCTGTGGGCAACTAATCTCGTCAGTTTCTGCTCTTTCCTTCCTTCCTCTTTCGCACAAAGGAGCAGATGTCTGCATCTTTTCTTGTACCCCCTCTTTCTCACATAAAGGGTGTGTGCTAACGTCACTACTTTGCACTTTGCTTTTCCTTCACTTAACAGCATAACCTGGAAATCTCTCCTTGTCAGTGCAGAGGGAGCCTCCTCCTTCGTTTTTATAGCTGTATAGTACTCCGCCGTGCAGAGTCTTTCAACCATTTTCCTTTCAGCTGTGGCAGAAGCCCAGCAAGCAGAGGCGCTTAGGTTGTGCCCAGTCTCTTCCAGCTTTGGCTAGCGTCGACAGGAATGGCCTCTGCCTCCGTGTTTTCCCAGCACTGGAACTGCCTGTTCAGAATAGATCCCAGAAGTGGAATCGCAGGACCAAAGGTGAGAGCAGGTGGAGTGTGGTGGGCTCTGCCACGTCCCTCCAGAAGGCTGATGCCAGCTTGCATTCCCACCAGCAGCGTATGGGGTGCGGGTTTCCCCAGACCCACCAACAGACTGTGTTGTCATACATTAGAATTGTCACTGTCTGATAAGTGAAAATCATGTCTCAGCAGCATGTGAATTTGCATTTCTGTACTTGGGAGCGAATCTGAACGTCTTTCATGTGCTCACAGGCCAGTCTTGTATCTTTTTGGCAAACTGTTTGGTCTTTTCCTGTTTTCTGCCGGGTCCTTTTTACAGAGTTCTCTGTGTGTTAGAGGAGAAGTTAGGCCTTCGTCTCTCATGTACATTAGATATTTTCTCCCGGTTTGCTGGTTGTTTTTCAGCTTTGTTTTTGGTGTTTTTGTTGCCACACAGTTTTTTCAATGTAGTCAAAACCATCCATCTTTTGTCGCCTCGGGATCTGAGTCATGGGTGGGAAGCCCCTCCCCACGTTAAGGTGAAAGAGGGATTTGCCATGTTTTCCCCTAGCTTGCTGGTTCCGCTGGTTCCATCCAAATCCTTGGTCCATCCAGAGTTGATTCCAGTTTACTCTGTGTATGATGTGAACTGTGAATCAAATGTTATCTTTTTCCAGATGGGCTACCCACTCGTCCCATGTGTGCTCCTGGCGACCTGAGATGCCACCTTTGTCATGTGCTAAGCTTCCCCGTGCACTTGGCCCGTGCCTTCATAAATTGTCCGTTTCCCAAGCCTTCTTCATCTCACCGGAATCTCATATTGATTTGTTCTCCAGAACTGTCAGTGGGTCCTTACCGCTTACTGAATGTTTACCTAATTATCCCTTAACTTATTCCAAGAAACACGCTTACTGTAGCTGGTGTATATTGGGCATTTACTGCAAGCTGGGCTTTGTGTCGAGCACGTAACATGCACTGGCTTATTCGGTCAGCAGCAGCCTGGCTGGTCTGTCATTTACCAGGGGTTATCATCTCATTAAGCCACAGCCCTGGTTTGCTGATGGAGGCATAATGTGATTTAGTGTATTAACTGGGGCTACAATCTAATTTGAGGAGGTATAGAGAACGTGGCAAATGTGTCATCGGGAACTCTCATTTCCAGAGACCTTCCTGTGGGTGTAGGGGAGGGAGAGGCAAGGCAGAAAGAGAAGGGAAGAATCTGGAATGTCCTGGACTCAGCTACAAAATGTGGGTTTGATAAAGCCTCACGTCAGATTTCCTCCCCGAGACAAGAAATGATTTAAGAGGGATGGGGACACACCTATACCACCCTACCCTGTACAGCTTCAGGATCTGAGTGCCATATTGGGCAGGGGAAAGATGTCCTGGGGAAGATGCCAGGAGGATGGGGCCACAGCCTGCCCTGCTAGTCATCAGCAGTCACGGGGCCCCAGATAACCTGATTTCACCTCCATGCCAGTTGCGATGCCTCCATCCCTCTGCCCTAAAGCTACCAGGTTTGTAAATACTGACCATGGCAGGCTCGGGTCACCATAGCTTCAGTTACACAGCCCTAGGTTCCAGAGGCCCCAATCTCCACAGCTCTGCCTCCGTGAGCCTGAGGACCGCAGCTGCTTCTGCAGATCCTGCTCTGCCCTGCTGACCCCGTACTGCGTGATGATGGGGCCTCCCCAGCCCAAGGAGCTGCCCAGAGGACGGGGCTCCAGGCCCCAGGGAGTGGGGCTACAGGCCTGCATGGTAATTGAGGGACGTAGGGACAAATGTCTGTAGTGCCTGCTGTGGTACTGTGGCTCAGCATGGCCAGTGCCAGGCGTGACGCTCTGGGTCCACAGGATGCAGAACGATGGGGATTTGGGTGCACCAACGGCACAGGGTCCTTCCCAGCCTGCCGCATCTCCCTTCTGCTGCATGCTAAAAGCTGTTTAACAACAGCTGCCTGTCAAAAGGGACTCACCTACCCATGAGTGACACAGACAACTGCAGGCGGCCAGCCTTTTGTGGGACACACACAGGAGTCAGTGGGGACTGAGACACGCTCATGCCAGCTCCTGGGTGCCAACCCAGCAGGCCTGCTTCCTCTATCAAAGCCGACGGGAAGGAGGCCCCCCGTGAGCCCTGCTTTACTTGGGACATTGACTAGAAGTAAATTAAGCAAGGCCGCCTTTGTGTCTCCTGCTAAAAGAGTCAAGTCAGGAAATTCTTCAGAACTCAGCAGCAACTCAGGAACAGCTGCTTGTGTTTTGAATTTCAGCAGGAACTGAGAGGGCAGCATCTTCTGAAATCACGAGGGCTCTCTGGGCCGAGGGCACGGCATCCTCCTGGGCTGCTGAGCTCTGTCCCCTGCAAGATCTCGGATGGGCTGTTCACAGGGCCCTGCCCGCCACCTGCCCCTGCCCGGAGGCCCCTCCTGCGCATCAGGAGCTCCCAGTGCGGTGTCTGCGGCTGCCTCCATGCCCTAGTGGGTTTGTTTATGGAGGTGTCCGCCCTGGAACTTGCTACCTGCCCATGAGCACTGCACCCTCTCTGTGCTCTGCCTGGTGGCTATGGTGCCGTTGTCCCCGTGTGTGCTGGTGGAATAGTGTAGGCTCCACAGGAAGGCCCTCAGGCACCGGGCAGGACACAGGCCAGTGCCCAGCATAGCCAGGTCTCAGAGGATCCAAAGGCAAGCGCTGCCCAGGCCGAGGTCACCCTCCCTGCCCACCACGAAGCCATCTCTCCTGCCCACTACCACGCCATCTCTCCTGCCCACTGTCCTCCCTGCCCGCCACCCTCCCCGCCCTCTGCCACCCTCTCTCCCCTGCTGTGCCTGTCCATCTCTGTGTGTCTGCTCTAAGCATGAAGCCAGACCTTGTGAGAAAGCCCTGGCCAGATGCCTGTCCCCCACCCTCTGCCCCCCTAGGCAGGGGAATCTCTCCAGGCATCTCCAGAGCACACCCCCAAGGGCATGGAAACCCCGTTGCTGACCCCTGACCGCCTGAGGCCTTCAGCAGTGCCAGCCAGCCCAGGGGGAGGTGGGGACCCAGGTCCTCAAAGACTCCAAGCTGTGGCTTACAGAGGAGAAGGGAGAGGAGGAAGGGAGGAGGGGAGGAGGAGGCGGCTCTGCCAGGAAAGCCATCCAGCTCACACAGTGATACCAGGCTGGCTCCCCTGAGGATGCCACTCCTGCACTCTGCACAGGTATCAGCTGGGGTGCTTGGTCCCCATGGGGAAGGGCTGTAGACACAGCTGTCCAGGGCTGGGCAGGGTGGGGCAGTAGTTGGGGATATGCCGGCCCTGCCCAGGCCGCCCTTCAGGGACATCATTCCACCTTCCTCAAGTCTCCGTGGCGCGTGTGACTGTGGGTGTGCAGGACGTACCTTCTGCTGCTGAGTTTCAGCACTGGGGAAATAAACTAGGGCCCAGAGCCCCTGGCAGCCGCCCCTGGAATTTGTTCAGGTCAGGGGTTGCCTCACTTAACATGCGAGCCTGCTCCATGGTGGGTTCTGATGGGAATCTCCAGAGTGTCTGATGACACCTGCCTGCTGGGCTGGGGGGCTCTGGGGTGGGGAGGAGGAGCCCCATTTCCCTCCTCAGAAAACTCTGGGAGAAATGCATCTGTGAGGAGTGGCAGCAGAGGAGCCTCATGTCAGGGGAGTTTGGAGCCTGGGGCTGGCCTCACCCCTCCACACCCAGGGGCCACCGTGTCGTCCTCAGCACCTCTTTATCTGAAGTCTTCTGGCCCTGAGGGAGGGCACAGATGGAGAGGCCTTCTCCAGACCCCGTGGTGACAGCGCTGGGCGTGGCACTGAGCCCACCATGGCGTCTTTTCCGTCAGGTGATGAACTGCCTGGTTTCACATCCTCCTGAGTTTGGGGATGAAATCAGGCCTGTGTGTCAACGTGAAAGGTCAGACGTGGGGTGACGCTAAGCAGATCCCCGGCCGTGAGTGAAAGGGTGGGCGGGTGGAACGTGTCCAGTGGGGGGTGCTTGTTGCAGCTCAGCGTCCACCCCTGCCTCGCCTCCCCTGTGGACACACGGCTATGGCAGCCACGCCCCCAAAAGCCCTGGAACCATCCAGGCTGTGCAGACGGGACTTGGCTGTCCCGGGACACAGGCCAGGCTTGTGCACACGGGGCTTCACTGAGCCTCCTGGGCTGCCCACAGGGAAGCGGCAGGAGTGGGAGATACGATGAAGATGTGCTCTTGTGTTCGCCGCCTCGGGGTGCGGGTCCTGTGTGAGGAGGATGGCAGGTGGAGGATGGAGCAGATGCGCCTTTCTAATGCTGACCTTCACTCCAGCCCCTAGGCTGGGTCCTGGTGTCTCCCAGGATCTATGCATTCATCACTCAGATGCTAGACACCTCCTAGGCACAGGCAGGGCCAGCCACACTCTTGGTCGCCTGTGGGAGGGCCTCCCGGGGGCAGTGGCACCTCACAGCCTTCCCAGCCTTCCCTGTGTGTAGTTCGAGGACACTGAGTGTCTTGCGGGGCACAGCACAGGGGGGCCTCGGGAATGCCCCCAGGATAGGCCAAGGTCTGAATCCACTCTTGTTTCAGCTTCTTGTCTCGATCAAAAAATGGAGAATGCACTTTGTCAAAGAGAAACTGAGTTTACCCTCACTGCCCATCCAGGCCGTGGAGGTCGCCTCACTCTAGGGCAGGAAGGCCACATTGGCATGCTGTGGTTCCTTACTCCTGCTCGAGTTAAAGCCATGTCCTGGTTCTTGCTACTATAAATGACGGAGCCGGGCGTGGTGGCTGACGCCTGTAATCCCAGCACTTTGGGAGGCCAAGGCATGTGAATCACTTGAGCCTAGGAGTTCGAGACCAGCCTGGGCAACATGGCGAAACCCCGTATCTCCAAAAAATATAAAAATTAGCTGAGTGTAGTGGGCGCACCTGTAGTCCTAGTTACTGAGGAGGCTGAGGTGGGAGGATCGCCTGAGCCCAGGAGGTTGAGGCTACAGTGAGCTGTGGTCATGCCACTGCATTCCAGCCTGGGTGACAGAGCGAGACCCTGAATGAAGTAAACAAATAAATGACAATAAGAACTTGCATACATATGTCCTTTGTTTTTTAAAAAATAATTTTGTTGTTAAACATTCCTCAGAGAAATGACTCCTGCAAGTGAGCTTACTGTAACATGTCCCATGAACATTCTGTGGCTTTTTGGTTTTTTGGTTTTTTGTGTTTTTTGAGGCAGAGTCCTGCTCTCTTGCCCAGGCTGGAGTGCAGTGGCACGATCTTGGCTCACTGCAACCTCCACCTCCTGAGTTCAAGCAATTCTCCTGCCTGAGCCTCCCAAGTATCTGGGATTAGATGCATGTGCCACCATACCCAGCTAGTTTCTTGTATTTTTAGTAGAGATGGGGTTTCACCATGTTGGCCAGGCTGGTCTCAAATTCCTGACCTCAGGTGATCTACCCACCACGGCCTCCCAAAGTGCTGGGATTACAGGTGTGAGCCACCGCGCCCAGCCATTCTGTGGTTCTCGATAGATTTTTGCCAGTTGCTCCTCTAAAGAATTGTACTAATTTATAATTCTATCAGCAACATATGAAAATGCTTATTTCCTCATAGGTTTATGAGTATTGAGTTTGCAGAGATTTTATTTTTGCAGGTCAAAAGATTTCCTCTTTGGTTTTAATTTGCATGTCTTTGGCAATTAGGAAAGTCGAACTAACCTCTGACTTTGGAATTTGTTTCTTCTCAAATGCAAGTTACGTCACCAATGACCTTTCCTATTTGTCCTGTGAGTCACTGTGCTCTCTTCCTTTCTTTAAGACTATTTTTTAGAGCAGTTTTTGGTTCACAGCAAAATTAAGAGGACGGTACAGAGATTTCCCATATGCCCACTGGAGATATTTTTAATCTTCTTTTACAGCTTCTTTTTTTTTTTTTTTTTTTAAGACAGAGTCTCACTCTCTTGCCCAGGCTAGAGTGCAGTAGCATGATCTTGGCTCACTGCAACCTCTGTCTCCTGGGTTCAAGCAATTCTCCTGCCTCAGCCCCCTGAGTAGCTGGGACTACAGGCACCCGCCACTATACCCAGCTAATTTTTTGTATTTGTAGTAGAGGCGGGGTTTCACTATGTTGACCAGGTTGGTCTCAGATGCCTGACCTCAAGTGATCCATCTGCCTCTGCCTCCCAAAGTGCTGGGATTACAGGCGTGAGCCACTTTGTCCGGCCACAGATTCTTGAAGAATATATTAACTGTTTGTCATTGTGCTCTACGTATTTTCTTGTTTCATTTATGTTTCTTTTGATGTTCATTTTCCATATTGTAGTGAATTAGCTAATCTGTGAACACGTGAATGCTCCGATTCGCTCCTCATGAGGCTGTGACCATGGGATCTCCGCACAGCCCTGACTGTCTGCGCAGACTCAGCTGTCTCAATTGTGAGAGTCATGTGGCCACAAGATTATGTTCTGTGTCTTTGTAGTTGTTCTGTGTATTGAAATATTTATCTTCTTAACACAGTGGATGGACAGAAATGTATTTCCTTCCCACCTCAATTATCCTAACAGAATTTGTTAAATAATGTCGCCAACCCCCATTGCTTTGTAATGCTTAATTTAACACATAATACCTTCCTATATGCATTAGAGTCTACTTGAAATAATTTTTACTTATATTTTGGGGTTGTACCACATCATTTAAATTACCACAACTTTACAATATTTCCTACAGTTTAGAAGGCCTCTCCTACTGTGTTTCATTTTCATTATATTTTACACTGTTTTGCATGCTTTGATATATTTTCTGCTTATTTTTCCAAAAGAACTTAAGAATCATTTTGCTAAATTGCTTAAAGAGTCATTGCAGCCTCGACCTCCTGGGCTCAAGCAATCCTCCCACTTCAGCCTCCCAAGTAGCTGGAACTACAGGCATGTGTCACCATACCCAGCTAAATTTTTTTTTTTTTTTTTTTTTTTTTTTTTTTTTTTGTAGAGACGAGGTCTTCCTGTGTTACCCAGGCTGGTCTTGAATTCTGGGCTCAAGCGATCTTTCTGCCTCAGCCTCTCAAAGTGCTGGGATTACAGGCATGAGGCACAATGCATGGCCTGTGCTTTTCTTTACAGAATTTTGAATCAACCAACTTGAGAAGCCCTGCCACCTTTCGCTTGGGAGAGGACAGAGGGGACCTCCATTTACCCTGAGGGTGATCAGCTGGCCTAGTTTGAAGGGTTGTTACCTGATTCTGCTTTTTAGCAAATAGTAGGAAAACTACCATGGACCACAGGGACCAAGTGTGCAGTGCCACGTGGGGCCACCTGCAGGAAACCCGCTGGCTGCATCCCTACTTAGCACCATCAGCCTCTGTGGCCTCCCCAGTCAAAGGAGTAAAGGAGTATAGAGAGTGATGAATGAGGAAGCTCCAGATTTTCCTGTGTTTCCTTAATCAGGTTTTAGGGTTAGGATCACGTTTGCCTAATGGAATAGATATGCTAGCTGACCATTGGAATCAAGAGTGGGAAATACTTTTTGTTTTTTTTTGTTTTTTTGAGATAGGGTCTCACTCTCTCACCCAGGCTAGAGTCCAGTGGTGCAATCTGGGCTTACTCCAACCTCCACCTCCTGGGTTCAAGCCATCCTCCTGCCTCGGCCTCCTGAGTAGCTGGTAGTACAGGTATGCACCACCCCAACTGGCTAATTTTTGTATTTTTGGTAGAAACGGGGTTTCACCATATTGCCCAGGCTGGTCTTGAACTCCTGGGCTCAAGTGATCCACCCACGTCAGCCTCCCAAAATGCTGGGACTACAGGCATGAGCCACTGTGCCCAGCCAGAAATAATTTGCGATGTGAAAATTATTTATTCCTTAGAAGTTTGAATGAATCATCACTAAAACCATCAGACTTCGGTAATTTGGGGGATTTTCTTCTCCAGTTACTTCCTCCACTATTGCTCGATTTTGACTTTCGAGTTCTTTTTTTAATGGTTGTCTTCATCTGTGTTTATTTGGCCTGTGTCCTTAAGATTTCCCAATTAACTAAAACATGATCGTAGTCCTCCTTCACATGTTACCTATCCCATAGATTCAAGTTTACGCCTCCATTTTTGTTTTTTCTGTGTTTTTCTTCTTTCCCCTTTTTTTCTTTGTTTAGATGCCACTTCATTCATCAGAAGGAACTGAGGAGGCCCACTTCTCACTGAATCAAACATGCCCATTTTTGTAGTCGTTAGAAAATAGGCTACGTTTTGCATCACACTGTCTTCTCTAAACTTTTTTGCTTTAACTTTTATCGTTCACGTTCCCTTTTCCCTTTTTTAAAATTGCTTCTTTCCTAAGATATAATTTAGATACTTTAGCTTCATCATTTTTTCTCACTTTTCTTGAGAAAACAAACATAACAAAGGCATTTAAGGCTGTGATGTTTTTCTCTAGGGACCGTCCTCATTCATCACTTTCTTTCTGTAGATTTTGATGTCAGTTTTTTTCATTGTATTTTCTTAATAGACAGTTATTGTCTTCTTGACTTTCTTCTTAAGACAGTTTTTTCCTTAGATAAGTATATTTTAAGATATACTATTTATATTTGTTTGTTCCTAATCTCTTTTCTTTCTTCCCCCCCCCCCACCACAGGGAGGAAATTAATCATTTCTGCTTTATATTTTTATGGAGATTTTGAGATTAGTATATGATGACTTTTTGTGAACATACCATGAATACTTGAAAAAGAATAAATTCTCTGTTCATTCCATTTAATCTCCACCAAAGCAACCACTGATTTTTCCTTGTTTTGTTCTTCAGCTCCTTTATGTGTTACTGAATTTCTTATGTAGTTGATAATGAAGTATCTGATTTTTCTAATCATATTTTTATCATTTCTACTTCCTTTTCCTAGGAGCTATTTGCATATATGTTTTGCTCTGTCCTTATGGCATTTAGATTCCGTGTAATTATGCTGCCATCGCCCACACCTCTCATCCTGATACCTCTCCTTAGCACATGTAATCGCTTTTGCTCTAAATTATGTTTTGCTTCATATTAACATTGAAATTCCAGTGTTTCAAGCACTTGAAGTTCACTGATAACTCGTTTTAGCCTTCCTGTTTGTTCTCATTACCTCTCTTGCACACAGCTTTTTGCTGGGTTATATTTTTTCATCTGGAGAGTGGCGAGCCTTTTAACAAAGGAAATTACGTTATATTTTTTCAATCTTCAGGCATTCCAATTTTTGTCTTCTTAATCAACACCATGTGTTTTTTCTTTTCTTTTCTTTTTTTGAGATAGACTGGAGTGCAATGGTATGATCATGGCTCACTGCAGCCTCAACCTTCTGGGCTGGTGATCCTCCCACTTCAGCCTCCCAAGTATCAGGAACTACAAGCATGCCACCACACCTGGCTAATTTTTTCTATTTTTTGTGGAAACGGGGTCTCACCATGTTGCCCGGCTAGTCTTGAACTCCTGGGCTCAAGCAGTCCTCCCATGCTGGCCTCTTAAACTGTTGGGATTACAGGCATGAGCCACCGTGCCCAGCCTGTGTTTTCTCTTTTATTATCATTAAAATATTGGCAGGCTATTTTTCATTCAACCAGCCATGAAATGTGAAGCAAACAGATGTTCTTGTCTTGTGTTTATTTTCTCACATTGTCCAACCACATGCTTTGGCCTCCCCTGTGTGAGAAGACAGGAGTCTCTGGGGTTTTGGCTTCTCTCTCTCTTTCTCTACCCTTCTCTCCCTCCCCCACTTCTTTCTTCTCCTCATTGATTGCAATTAATGTTCTAAAACCTACTTTTTCCTTTCTGTCTTCTATGTAATTTGGTTTTTAATTTTTAGGCTGTGTTTTTCTGACAGTTGTGCTATTTGCATACTTTTATCAGTAATAACCCTTGCTCTGATAGGGCTCTTGTCTACTTATCTTTGCAAATAGGCTGTTAATTCAAGAGCGTCTTCTTCTTAGCATCGTCATTCCCTTTTACGTGTTACCTTTTAAATTCAGGCGATTATTTCAAGTAGGTCCTAGAAATAAGCCATGTGATTACTACATTCTCAGAATTCAACCATTTCTAAGGAGCTCTCTGCCGTCTTTTGAACATGAGTGACAGCTTGACAAGATAATAAATCTCCAAGGAGCAACCTTGTTCTGTGAAGTTCCTGTAGCTGTTGTTCCATTGTCTCTGGGTGTTTGGGATGTCATCAGAGAAGGCAGAAGGGATTGTGATTTATGTATATTTTTAAAATCTCAGCTCCTCCTTCCTGGCGTGGTTGCTTGCGGTATAGTTTTTAAGCATTTTGTATGAACCTGTTTTGCTGATGGCCTCGGCAGGCCTGCAGGGGCTCTGCTGTGTGGCGCACTTCTTCCTCCGACTTCTTCCTCCAGGCCCAGACGCTTACATTCCCCAATAGCTGAGGTTTCCAGACCTGGTTCCTCCGAACCCTCCTCCGGCCCCTCCGGCTTCCGTTATAATTCTTTCGCTTCTTTGTCTATCTTGCACTGTTTCCACCTGTACATGTTCCATCCTCTTTCCAGATATATTTTTCCAGATAATCTGTTTTTATTTTCTGCAATACAAATTCTGCTTTTTACTCTTTCTAAAGTATTTTCGGCTGGGTGCGGTGGCTCACACCTATAATCCCAGCACTTTCGGAGGTCAAGGCATGTGGATCACTTGAGGTCAGGAGTTCGAGACCAGCATGGGCAACATGGTGAAACCCTGTCTCTACTAAAAATACAAAAATCAGTCCGGCATGGCGGCATCCACCTGTAGTCCCAGCTACTCAGGAGACTGAGGCAGGAGAATCGCTTAAACCTGGGAGGTGGAGGTTGCAGTGAGCCGAGATCGCGCCACCACACTCCAGCCTGGGCGACAGGAATGAAACTCCATCTCAGAAAAATAAAAAGAGTTTTTCTTTTCTTTTCTTTCTTTCTTTTTTTTTGAGACAGTCTCACTCTGTCACCCAGGCTGGAATGCAGTGGCATGATCTTGGCTCAAGGTTCACGTGATTCTTATGCCTCAGCCTCCCTAGTAGCTGTGACTACAGGTGCATGCCACGATGTCCAGCTAATTTTTTGTATTTTTAGTAAAGACCAGGTTTCGCCATGTTGCCCAGGCTGGTCTTGAACTCCTGACCTCAACTGATGCGCCCGCCCCAGCCTCCCAAAGTGCTAGGATTACAGGTGTGAGCCACCTGCCCAGCCTAAAGTAGTTTCTAATTAGGATATTGTAATTGAAACTAATTATACTGCAGTGAATTAAAGTTTCCTTTATCCCCAAGCCTAATGGACATATTAACTCACCTCTTTACAGGGAGGCCAGATTTCCGCCACTGTGGGAAGGAGGTGGGGGAGCGGGGGCCAGCGCTGGGGTGGGAGCTAGTCCAGGCCGAGGCCGTCTGTGGAAGGGCAGCTTGCAGGCAGTATGTCCTCAGACCTGGGGCAGCCAGGACCACCAAGGAATGTTGCTGACAGGCAGCACCGGCATCTGAATCCTCCGCCCCAGATGGACCTGGCTGGGGGGTGAGACCCCGCTGCCACCCCTCCATCCCAGAAGCCAAGTGGGGATGAGGCTCTGTGGGTCCCCACCACACTTATTTCATGGAACCCTCATCGTCCTGGTGCACTGTGGCAGTTCCAAGGCCCAGGCTGTGTCCAGGGCAGCTTCTGAATTGTGGAGAGGCCCCTGGACAGCCGGAACCTTCTCCCTTGCTGGCGTGTGGGTGGCTCCCCGTGGGGCACGAACACATGTCACAAACACACAGGGGAACATGTGTTCACAGGAGGTGAGAGCATTGCCAGCCCGGGGGACAGGGTGGCCTGTTCCTACTCCTGTCTAGTTGCGGTTCTCCTTGGACAAGTTAGGTGAAGGTACCTTGGTAGCAGGGAACCCTTCAGAACCAGACACCTGATTCGGCTCAGCAGCCATTTGCTGAGCACTTAGGCATTTGCCCAATGGTGCCACCAAGGACCCAGTGGGACAGGACCTCCCCCTCCCTCCTGGAGCCCCTCACCCTCCCTTGAGGTCAGCCCTATGGTGGGGATTGTAGGGCGAGTCAGGACGAGACTGGAAGCCACGCGTTGCCTGCCTGTGTGGGGCACCCATCCAGAGGTGGGCGGTGCGAGTCACATGCCCACTCTGCGCTGTGCAAACAGGTTCTGTGGGGGGTCATGGGCTCCCATCAGAGAGCGGCATGGCAGTGGCCCTCTGAGGGGGTTCGAATCACGCTGCTGCTGTGAGTGGGGGCTGACTGAACCCATTTGAAAGGTGAAAACACTGAGGCTCCATAACTCCTAACTACTTAAACCCCCCACCAGTGAACACTCCACAGTGGGATGTTCCCTGACCTGGCCCTTTCCCCACACTCGGTGTTGCCCTGAGCTCCAAATGAGGGGAAATTGCGGCAGGAGGGCAGGAGTGGCAAGGCAGCCGCCCTGATGGAGGCAGCCAGTTGGTGGCATGCGTGAACGGGGGCCAGCATGGTGCAGGGCACCCATGGGTAGGCAGGGGTGGATGGTTGAAGGCTCGGGAAGCCCAGTGGGGGGCCCTGCAGAGTCCAGTGGCATCAGGGAGGCAAAGAGTTACTTGCATAGAGAGGGCGGAGAGTGCTTTGGGCTGCTGGCCTGGCACTGGGACCACGATGGGTGGATGGGAAAGCAGAGTCCGTCCAGCCACCAGGCCGGCATGGCTTCACAAGGACAATGCCCCCAGGGTGTTAGCATCCAAATATAGCGTCCCGGCTGTCATGCCTAATCCTGGGACTTGGACACATGTCACACCCATGTCCCTGTGAGGTGGGAACACTGGGGCCTAGGCAGGCCTGAATATGGTCTCAACCCCACCCCACACAGCTGGACAGCTAGACCCGGGTGTCCCCACAGGGGTCCCAGGACACCTCCCAGGGGTTGTAGTGAGCCCTCGGGGTCACATGCGATCGGCCCACAGTGGGCACTGCTCGGCGATCTGCCAGCATTCCCTGAGGCTCGGACCCCAGGACGCAATGCACCCCCTGCTCAGCCCCAGAAGCAGCCAGCATAGGACAGCCTGTGACTTCGCCTAGGATGCCCGCTGCATTTTAAAACTGCGCTTCATCTAGCAGCCCCAGGAGCCGGGGCACTGCCCAGGCCTGTTCCCAGAGGAGGCATTGTGCCTGTCTGCCCGCTTGCCCGCCCCTGGTGGCTGCTCTGTGGGGAGCCTGGCTTGGCAGCTCCCAAGCTGTGTCTGGTGCCAGACCCGACTGCACGTGGAGCCAGGGATGGATTTAGAAACCTCTCGCTTCCTCCTAGCATGGGCAGAGGCACCCACATTCCTCCCCGGCCTGGGGCCGCTGTAACAGGAGAGGGGGAGGGAGAGGAAGCCAGGCCCAGGGAGGGCCTGCGGGGAGGAGGCCAAGCAGTCCCCTGGCAGACAGACCCCTGGAGCGCTCCTCACTCTACACTGCCACCTCAGGGACCTCCCCATCACCTCGGCAAGAGCCCTTGTCTGTAAGGAGGGGATAAAAATGCCTGCTCTGGGGTGCTGTGAGGAGTACTCTTACCCAGGGAAACAGGTCTTAGTATTTTCTTAGACTTTTTTTTTTTTTGAGGCAGGGTCTCACTCTGCTGCCTGGGCTGGCGTACAGTTGCACGATCTTAGCTCTCTGCAGCCTTGACTTCCTGGGCTCAAGCAATCCTCCCGCCTCAGCCTCCTAAGTAGCCAGGACTACAGGCTCATGCCACCACGCCTGGCTGATTTTTTAAATTTTGTGTACAGACTGGGGAGCCTTGCTGTGTTGCCCAGACTGGTCTGGAACTCCTGGGCTCAAGCGATCCTCCTGCTTTGGCCTCTCAAAGTGCTGGGGTTGTACCCAGACTCTTAGACTTCTGGACAATAGAGGGGCCAGGCCTTTAACTGTCCTGGGAGTGTGGTGTGCTGTCCGCGGGGGTGGTGGGGTCACCTACCCCAGCTTCTTTTACATGCCTGCGCTCACTGGATGCTCCCCTGTGGCACTCTTAGCTATCATGGGGTGTCCATCAGTCCAGGCAGACCCCAGAGCCCAGTATACAACCACGGGCCCCGCCTGGGCCTCAGCCTCCCTCCCAGGAATGGGAGAACCAGCTTCACTTTGGGCGAGGAAAGAGGGAGACTGAAAGGGCAGATGACCTGAGGGGACAGAAGCCTGAGGCCCAGAGCCAGCAGAGGTGAGAATGAGGCCACATCGGGTCCCAGGTCTGCCCCCCTGCTCCCTGTGGAGAGAGGGCGGGGCATGTTCTCTGGCTTTATCAACATGCCCTAAATTCAGCCGGAGCGTTTCAGGAGGAACTGTGGTCTCCACAGCAGTGAACACCCGGCCCATTTCCATCGGTCATCCTCATGTTTTCTCGAACCGTTCCACGATTCTCTGCAGTGCGTCATTCATATTGTTCCTTTTCCTGTGAGAGAGGCCTTGTTGCTTCTTGTTCAGCAAGGGCCTAGTCCATGGTGAGGCGCCATGTTTAGCTGGTAACAAAGGTATGGAATGGAATCGGTTTCCATGATTTGGCGAAGTATTTGCAAGAAGCCTGTGGTAAGGCTTTTTGTTTACAAATCCGAGTCTTAGTGGAAACCTAGAAACACATGCTCACAGATGCTGTCATTTTTTTTTTTTTTTTGAGATGGAGTCTCACTCTGTCTCCCAGGCTAGAGTGCAGTGGTGCAGTCTCGGCTCACTGCAACCTCCACCTCCCAGATTCAAGCGATTCTCCTACCCAGCCTCCTGAGTAGCTGGGACTACAGGCATGCACCACCACACTCAGCTAATTTTTGTATTTTTAGCAGAGACGGGTTTCACCATGTTGGCTGGGCTGGTCTCGAACCCCTGACCTCAGGTGACCTACCCTTCCTGGCCTCCCACAGTGCTGGGATTAGGAGCATGAGCCACCGCACCTCACCAGTTGCTGTAATCCTTTGGAGGGGGATGGAGTTGGCATTTCCCTTGTGCTCTTGGGAAAATGGCTTTGCTAAGATGTCAGAAGTCCCTGTTATACAACCTAAGTAGATAAACCATAGTTAGAACTTGAAAATTCCTGTTTAACATATTCATTTGCATGCAATGACAACTCATTTCAAAGCATTCCTGTCTCAGCAATGTGGTAGGTCAAATGTGCGGGCATCCCTGGGCTGGCACAGGGGCATAGGGGCTTTGAATGCTTGGCCTTTTCCCCAGTTTGATTGGGTACTCTCTGACCAGCCTGATTTAGGGAAGGTGTGATTGTACAATATCCACCTTTCCCCTACACGTGCTGCAAGTCCCAGGGTATGGGAGCAGCCGCTCAGCGGGTAGGAGTTCCAGGTGTGCACAGCTGGCTCAGAGCCCGCTGGCCCAGCACACATTTCCCAGGCCAGTGACAGTGTACCGAAGCGTTTTTCATCACCAGTTCACCAGACTTCCTGATACAATTCCCCAGTGTCAAGAAAAACACAAGGCGCCCTGTTCTCTGCTGCCTCCCGCAGTGCTGGGCAGAAGCGAGGCAGGAAGCCAGGCTCCCCAGCTCACACATGCAGATGGAGGTGGGACGCCACACCGCGTGGGCTTTTGCAGCCCCGGGGCTTGGGCTGTGAGGCCTCTTCAAAAGCTGGCCTTGCACTTGCTCCATGCCTGACACACACCAGGCCGCCAGGCAGAGGAAGTGGTCAGCCCCTCCCCGCTTTGGAAAGGTCCCCCTATTCACAGAATCTTGGGCAGGAGCACTGACACCAAAAGCAGAAACCACAAAGGAGAGGGCAGCCCTGACCACCTACACGGAAAGTAAGCCTGTTGCTGGCACCATAAGATGCGCCCCTTCCAGTCCTAAATGGGATGCATGCTGCTGTTTTGAGAGATTTTTATCACATTCAGAAAATAGCCCCTTTGTGTGTTTTCAAGATTGTGGCTTTTTTAAATCAGAAACAAATGTTGAGTTTTATCAAATGTCTTCTCAGTGTGTATTAAAACGATGGTAGATATTTTTTTCCCACGGTGTGTTGAAGTGTGAGTTTGTAATAACAGGTTTAGCGCATTCCTGAAGTCAGCCCTCCTTTAAATAAAATGTGCCCTATGGCTAGAAGAAACTTGTGAGCATTGGATAGAGGACTTCAGTGTCTATTTATAGGTGGCAGTGAAGGGCGTCTGTTCTGTCTGTGTGCGCATGCATTGAGACACATGGCATGCCATCTCTAGAGGCTTGGGACCAGGTTTGTTCACTTTTTTAAATGAACTGCGAAGCTCAACATCTTTTTCTTTCACATTAAGAATCTACAGTGGCTCATGCCTCTCACACCTGTAATCCCAGCACTTAGGGAGGCGGAGGTGGGAGAATCACCTGAGCCCAGGCGTTTGAGACCAGCCTGAGCAATATGGTGAGACCCCTGGCTGGGAGCGGTGGCTCACACCTGTAATCCTTGCACTTTGGGAGGGCGAATCACAAGGTCAGAAGTTCAAGACCAGCCTGGCCAACATGGTGAAACCCTGTCTCTACTAAAAATACTATATATATATATATATATATAGTGAGACCCCATCTCAATTAAAAAGAAAAAAAAGAATTTGAAAGAACTGGGATCTAGTGCCTGTTGAGACAGTAATTCTTTAAAAACTACATTTTTCTTCTTGGATTTCTTTTTTTTAACTCAACATTTGATAGTTTATAATTAAAAAGAAAAAAAAAGAATTTGAAAGAACTGCCTGGGATCTAGTGCCTGTTGAGACAGCAATTCTTTAGTAACATTTTTCATTTTTCTTCTTGGGTTTCTTCTTTTTAACTCAATATTTGATAGTTTATAATTTCCCAAAAAGTATCCCAATTCACCAAGGATTTTCCAATTTTTAACAAACATTTTTTACATATTAATCTCTTATACTTTTCTTTTTTTGTTTGTTTGTTTGTTTTAGGACAGTATCTGGTTCTGTCGCCAGGCTAGAGCGCAGTGGTACGATCTCTGCTCCCTGCAGCCTCTGCCTCCGGGGTTCAAGGGATTCTCATGCCTCACCACCCAAGTAACTGAGGCTACAGGTGTGTGCCACCGTGCCTGGCTAATTTTGGTATTTTCAGCAGAGGCAGGGTTTCACCATGCTGCCCAGGCTTGTCTTAAACTCCTGACCTCAAGTGATCCACCCGCCTCTGCCTCCCAAAGTGCTAGAATTACAGGTGTGAGCCAACATGCCTGACCCTCTTATACTTTTTCTAATCTTCTCCTATCTGTGGTTTTGAATATTGGTATTTTCTCTGCTTTTTTTTTCTAGATTAAACTATCCAGAAATGTATCTATTTCATTGTAGCCATTTTTCCAAAGAATCAGCAATCGAATTTACATATCCATTTTATTGTTTTTTAATATAGCAATAAATATTAACTCTTCATAATTATTGATGGACAAATTATTTCCCATTTGTAGAGATTTATTTTGTTCTTTTTAAAAAATATCTTGATTTGGATACTGATTTTATTTTCATTTATTTTTGTTTAATAAGAAGAAAATTTACAACTATTAATTTTTCTCAGAATTCACTTTTGGCCCTATTCATAAATTTTTACAGATAGTATTGCCATTCTTGTTTTCTTAATATTTTGTCACTGAATTTTTAAATTCTGTGACTCCAAAATTATGTAAATGACCTTTCATTTCTAGGAATTCCATTGTTTTAAATTTATCCTTTATTTAAAACTAATTTTTAGTTTTCAATATTGTAGCCAAAGAATATTGACTTATGATTTTACCCTGGGGATTTGATGAGTCTGTTTTTGCTGCCTAAAACGGATCCAGGGGCCTTTGGAAAGCTGGCTGAGTCTCTGTAGAATGGAACCTTTATCATACGGTCACTTCATCAGTTTATTAACATTATTTTTCATCATCATTTTATGCTACTTTTTATCTACGTAGTCTTGGGAGGTGTGTTCAGGTCTCCCGTGTGTCTTGCGTTCCTGGCAGCTGCGGGCTGTCTGTGTGCTGTGGCGCGGTGCCGAGACTATCCTGGGTAGAGTGTCCCCCCCTGCCCCACTGGTGCACTTTCTCACCACGTGGGCCAGGTCTGCTGGGAAGCCTGCACCCCTGCTCACCTTCTGTCTGTGTCTCCCGGGCACATCCCTCTCGCAGTCTTCCTTTAGCCTCTGTTTCACTTGGTCCTGGAGGCAGCCGCTCTGAACAGAGTAAGTGGGATTTTTGCTCTCACCCTCCCTGCCCTGGTGGTGTCTGCAGTCTGGTTGTTGAGACCAACAGTGGACGAATAATCGCTTGAATTCATGGGCAGGCACAAAGTAACACACATCTAAGCAGGAAAACCCACTTTGCTGGGGAAGCCAAATATGAAGAAGCATCCAGAAAGGCCTCTTTGAGGACGTGACATTTAAATGAAGGGTGAACATAAGTGGCCTTGTAAAGATGAAGCTAAGAGCTTTCCAAGTAAATGGAACAGCGTGTGCAAAGGTCCTGAGGCAGAAGGCTGGCCACTGTAGCTAGAATGTGGCCAGCAGGAGGGAGGGGACCCAGTTGAATGACCCACACAGAAGCTTCTGAATCCAGGACAAGTACAACGGTGAGCACTGAAGGTGTGTCGCAGGGATGGGGAGGTGTAGATGGTGGGCTAGGGCAGGGACCAGGGTGTGGGGTGTGGCCTGGAACGCCCGTGGTGGCTGAGCCCAGCATGCAGAGTGGAGAGTGGTGAAAGTTTTAGTGCCTGCCCCTCACTAAAGTGGGGGAGGCAGAAGAAGGGGTGCATAGATGCCAAGCCCCCACACACTCACTTCAGAAAGGTGGAAGCTGGCATGTGAGTCGTAATAACCCATCCGCCAAGACAAGTCACTTCCGCCCCCTCCTGGGCACAGTCATGCGGCTTCAGGAGGGGGCACCCTTGAGGGAAAAGGGAGCCATGATAACTGAGGGGGTGGACATGGCATGGGGGCCCTGAGTCACACGTGTTGATAGCCGGAAGTGAACAGCCCAGGCTTCAGGTGGGGAAGGGAGAATGGGGAACTCACAGATGCAGCCCAAGGCCAAGAAAGAAGGAGCACTTCCAGGGGGATTCCTTTCCTCTCCCGGGGTGGGGAAGGGCAGAGGGGAGGGCTTCAGTGAGTGAGGATGCCCCCCTGCCACTAGAGCAAGGCTGGAGAGGCCTGGAGCAAGGGCAAAGTGGAGGAAGGAGGGGCCGGGAGGGATCTGGAGGAGGAGGAGGAGCTGCGAGGAGGAGGGAGGGATCAGGAGGAGGAGGAGGGAGGGATCAGGAGGTGGAGGAGGGGCTGGGAGGAGGAGGGAGGGCTCTGGAGGTGGAAGAGGGGCTGAGGAGGAGGGAGGGACCAGGAGGAGAGTGGGATCAGGAGGAGGAGGAGGGGCCAGAAGGATGGGGAGGTGGAAGAGGGAATGGGAGATCAGGAGGATGCAGAACTCCCCACAGTAGGGGGTTGGGGGGGACACAGCAAGAAAGAAAGTGGGGTCCTTTCCCCGGGGCCCACCCTGCACCCCCACTCACCCTCCTACAGGGCCCCTTCCTGCCTCAGAGTTGGGTCACTCGGGACCCCCAGTTCCACACAGGAGGCCACTGAGACTGGAGAAGCCCAACTCGCTGTCCCCATTCCCTATCTGCATTGCACATGTCCCCCACGAGCCACTGTCACCAGAGGGTCCCAGCCCCTCCTGCACATCAGAGCTCTCTGGTGGGATGACCCACGCTGCCCCAGACACCAGGCACAGTGGCTGCAGATGCAGGGACGTCAACATCTAGTTTCCTGTGAGCCTTCCTGCTAAAATGAGCTTTTAAATATAATAATAAAAATTATGTATGCTCAAGATAGAAAATCCAGAAAAATCCAAAAAGTTGAGAGAAAAGTCCTATTACCATTCTGGTAGGGATCACCCCCTTAACATTCTGGTGTGAACCCCTTCCCACGTGGACCATTTTACCCCAGTCCAGGCTGTTTATGGTATCTGGTCTAATCTGCTGCTGCTTTTTAAAAATTATTTAGCATAGAGACGGAGTCTCACTGTGTTACCCAGGCTGGTCTTGAACTCCAGGCCTCAAGCGATCCTCCTGCCTCAGCCTCCCAAAGGGCTGGGATCACATGCATGAGTGCTGCTTTTGCCCAGCTTTATAACATAAATATTTTCTACATCTTAAAATTTTTTTCCTAAATACAGTTTTGACGGCTACATAATAGAGCTGCTCATAAACAATTTCTGTAAGCACTGTCTGCTGTTTTTCATAATTATAAATCTGCAGTGGACACCTGCTTATATCACTGTTATCTATATTTCACATTAGTAATTCAGGACAATTCCCAGTAATGGAATTATGGGGTCAAGAGGCATCATGAGTTTGAGGTTATTGATATGTATTGCCAAATTGTGTTTCAGAAAAATTGTACCAATTTATCTTTCATGAGGAATGATATGAGTGCCTGCCTCAGTATCGTACACTTTCACTCGCATTCAGCATTCTTTATTTTTGAGACAGGGTCTCACTCTCACCCAGGCTGGAGTGCAGTGGCAGGAACACAGCTCACTGCAGCCTCCATCTCCCACCTTCCTGACTCATGTGATCCTCTGACCTAAGCCTCCCAACTGGCTGGGACTGCAGGTGCACACGACCACACCTGGCTAAAGTTTGTATTTTTTTTTTTTTTTTTTTTTTGTACAGACAGGGTCTCACTACGTTGCCCAGGCTGGTCTCAAACTCCTAGGCTCAAGCAGTCTGGCCTCGGCCTCCCACAGTGCTGGGATCACTGGCATAAGCCACCACGCCCAGCCACATTCTCATTTTTAAGATGGGTGCTTCTGGACATTTGATCTTTCATTTCACATGCTTAGTAGTCATTTATATTTCTAGAAGAAATATTGAGCTAAATGCCTCACGGGGATTCCTCTCTGTGTTTTGCAGCCACCCATACACCACCCTATCTGAATCCCCACCCCGTGTCTGTCTGGCATTGTGACAGGCTCCCCGAGCCAGCCTCAAGTGAGCAGGTCACCCACGCTGGCTGTCAGGATACCTGGTGGTGGCACCTCCCGCCCCAGCAGGTAATGAAAACTGCTGGAAGCCACCAGGCTGAATCTTCCAGGACAGAAGAAAGCAAATACTGGTGCAGATAAAGTGAACTGAGGCCAGGCACAGTGGCTGACACCTGTAATCCCAACACTTTGGGAGGCCAAGGCAGGCGGATCAGTGAGCCCAGGTGTTAGAGACCAGCCTGGCCAACATGGCGAAACCCCGTCTGTCCTTAAATAAAAGTTAGCTGGGTGTGGTGGTGCACACCTGTAATCCCAGCTATTCTGGAGGCTGAGGCAAGAGGATCACCTGAGCCCAACAGGCAGAGGTTGCAGTGAGCCGAGATCGTGCCACTGCAATCCAGCCCAAGCAACAGTGCGAGACCTTGTCTTAAGAAAAAAAATAAAAAGCAAATTGGAAGCCAAAAGTGCTTTCCCCTCAGATTTTCAACAATTTAGACACACATTGGCTGGTTACCTTTTGCTTATGTATAAACTCAACAAGGACAAGAAATGTATACTTTATGAGCCACAATCAAGTGAGCACCTGTCGCTTCATTGTAATAGGAGACTAAGGCTTGAGCAAGCAAATGAGGTCTCCAGGACCACTCTAGGTAAGAGGTGGAGCTGGGCTTTGAACCCAGGTCTGTGGGTGCCAGGGCCCAGGCTCAGATATTTCATATTAGGGCCAGCCGGGGGTAGCTGGGGACAACTGCAACCCCAGGGTGTCCCCAGCTTAGACAAGTTACCTGTCAGCATCAGTGATCACACTCTCTTACCAGCAAGTAAACAACTATGAACTGTGGTGCCGGACTTCGACTTAGGACCCAGATACACTGGAAACTCCCACTATAGGATTCAGGAACATTCCGAGCAAAGTTTGCTTTGAGCCCCAGAATAGAAAGCCCTAGCCAAAAAAGGATAATTGCTCAGTGACATGAGAACTGAAATTTGAGAGAGTTAAAGCCAGAGTGTATTTTTCATGACTATTTTGGGTCCTTCAGCCAATTCTATATTCTTTTGGGCAGAAGAATGTCCGTACTCCGAGGGGAATTCTTTTATCACATCCTCACTGACGGAGCTCACAACATTTATTGAAAGTTTCAGCTGTCACTTCTGTATAAATAAACAGGATGAAGTGGGCAGCCGACTGCACATACAGCTATTTTTAGACGTGGGTGGCTCTGTACTCCAGAAGGCTAACATATCAAGGAGAGAGTTCCTGGTCCTAGAAGAGCCCACCCACACTCGGCCTCATCTGCCTCAGTGTGGCCCTGGTGGCGTGGGGTCTGTGGTGGTGCGGCTTCCTGCGTCCACCCCTTCCTGTTCTGGTTGGCCAGTGCAGAGATGCCAGTAGTTCCTCCTTAAAACACCACAGTTCAGGCCGGGCGCGGTGGCTCACATGTGTAAGCCAAGCACTTTAGAGGCCAAGGCGGGTGGATCACCTGAGATCGGGAGTTCAAGACCAGCCTGACCAACATGGTGAAATCCCATCTTTAAAAAAAAAAAAAAAAAAACCACAGTTCGTTCTTCAGAGGACAGGGACAGTGTTCAGGCTCGTGTCACTGGATGTGCAGAACACCAAAAACTAAACTGCCTACAGTTTTGGTGGGTCTGAGAGATGGGAGAGGATCATCATTCAAAGCAGCATTCATTGGCCAGGTATGGTGGCTCACCCCTGTAATCCCAGCACTTTGGGAAGCCAGGGTGGGTGGATCAGCTGAGTTCAGGAGTTCAAGACCAGCCTGGCCAACATGGTGAAACCCCGTCTCTACTAAAAATACAAAAATTAGTCGGGTGTGGTGGACCACGTCTGTAGTCCCAGCTACTTGGGAGGCTGAGGCAGGAGAATCGCTTGAACCCGGGGGACAGAGGTGGCAGTGAGCCAAGATTGTGCCATTGCACTCCAGCCTGGGTGACAGAGCAAGACTCTGTCTCAGAAAAAAAAAAAAAAAGCAGCGTTCTCACTGTGAAGCCCTGTAGTTGATCACCAACCAGCTGAGAAGGCTGGACTTTGGTTTTCAGCAGCAATAACACGTCTCACGTTTACGGTGCACCAGCCACGTAACAGGTACTCATTCATTTTCTTCCCCACGATGAGACTCAGATGCTCATGACTCCTTATGGCTTTTTCCACTTCTGTTTTCTTTTTGAAATATGAGTCCTTGTTCACCGGGAGAGACCACACACCCAAATGCCCGCAGGCAGAGCATGGTCCTGCATGCCCTCTGCTGCCTCCGCCCATGCTCTCCCTCCTCGTGCCTCGTCTACTAGGCCACTTGCATGAGCTGAGGGAGACCCTGTGCACTCAGGGCAAGGACCTAGAGGGCAGCCAGGGAGGAAAAACTGTCCGTACGGTAAGGCTGGGGTGGAGGGGTGCTTGCATGCTGGAGAGGCCCCTACTTTTTCTGTATAGCCTCTTAAAGCCCCCCACAGTCTCCTCACATTCATTTATGGCCTCTGATTTATTTACCGACTTTCTAGATTAAAAATAAGGAAAAGTATCCTTCCATTATCTTGATTTTCACTGTTTTTGGAGCTCTTCATTTCTCTATGTGGATCTCAAATTCTTTCTTATGACTGAAGAACTTTCTTTGACATTCCTTGTAGCACAGGTCTGCTGGCAATGAATTCTCTCAACTTTTTTCTCAAAAATTTATTATTTCAGCCTCTTTTGTTTTTTGTTTTCTTTTTGAGACAGAGTCTTGCTCTGTCACCCAGGCTGGAGTGCAGTGGTGTGATCTCGGCTCACTGAAACCTCTGCCTCCCAGGTTCAAGTAATTATCCTGCCTCAGCCTCCCAAGTAGCTGGGATTACAGGTGTCTGCCACCACACCCAGCTAGTTTTTATATTTTTAGTAGAGACGGGGTTTCACCATCTTGGCCAGGCTGATCTCAAACTCCTGACCTCAAGTGATCTGCCTGCCTCAGCCTCCCAAAGTGCTGGAATTACAGGCATGAGCCAGTGTGTCCAGTCTCAACCTTATATTCAAAAGGTATTTCTTTCTGGGTATAGAATTCCAGGCTGAAGAGTGTGTTTCCCCTCCCTGCAGCCCCTAATACTTTAAAGAGGCTGCCCATTGTCTTCCCACATGCCAAGCCTCTGATAAGAAATTAAGAAGTCTGCTGTAACTCACTGTTCTTCTGTATGTCTTTTTCTCTCTGACTTGAAGATTTTCCCTTTTTCCCTGGTGTTCAGCAGCTGGACTGTGATGTGTCTACATGGTTGTTTGCCGTCGCAGCTGCATGGTTTTTTGTCCTGTTTGAGGTTCTCTGGAGCTTCCTGGATCTGTGATCTTAATTCTTTCATTATTTTTTGAAAAGCCTCAACCATTATATCTTCAAATATTTCTTCTGCTCCATTCCTGCTCCCTCTTCTGGGACTCTCACGTTATGAGTTAGAGTTGATCTCATTTACAGGATTGTCATGTTACACAGCTCTTGGATGCTCTGGTTTTTCCCCACTTTTTTTTCTCTTTATGTTTTAGCTTGGGTAATTTCTACTGATGTTATCTTCCATTTCTCTCTTTCCTCAGTTGTCATGTCTGCTGATGGGCCCATTGAAGGAATTCTTTCTGGTGCCGTGTCTTTGTATTTCTAGCAACTGCCTTTGACTTTGAGTTTCCACCTCTGTGCTGAAATTCTCTGCCTCTTCATGCATATTGTCTGCCTTTTCCACTAGACCCTTTATCACACTAGCCATTCTAACATACCTGTCTGATAGTTACAACATCTAGGTCATCTCTGAGTCTAATTCCATTCATTATTTTGCCTCTTGACAATGGGTTTTTTGTTGCTTCTGAACGAAAAAAACTGTAATTTTTATTGAATACTAAACATTCATGTATAGAACAGAGGTAACTACGGTCAGTAGTTTTTACATGTGGAAATGGGTAAGCCTCTTCTGTGAGGCTGATAGTGTGAGATTTGAATCAATCTTGTCAGGAATTGAGCTGGGTTTGGGATTTGTCATTGCTATGGTTATCTTCAATGAACCATAGGCCTCAGGTAGCTCTAGCAATGCACTGCCATTGCCTTGTGCCCACGGTAGGGACTAGGGCACTGGGGGAGATTCCTCAGTGTGGTGCCCACCCTCCACTTTCCGCTCTCTTGTCTCCTGTGCCACAGCACGGATCTCGCCCCATTTTCTCCCGGCGGTAGCTGGCTGCTGCTTGTTATTCTACACCAGGGTTATGTTGCAGGCTTTGAGGGGGTTTTCTGCGTCCTGGTCCAGCCTCAGTTTAGACATGCCCTGCCCTGTGCCCTTGACCCCAGCATTCCTGCCCCTCCTCCCTGTGGCAGGCAAACTCTGCTGGGGTCTTGGGTGTGACTCTCCTGTCCCTTCCCCACTGAGAGGAGACCTCTGTTTTGTATGGTGCAGGATCCTAGGCCATGATGGTTTCCTGGTGCCCTTCCAAGGAAAAAGAGTTCCCACCATTCCCCCAGCCGTGGTGTGTCTTTGCCTGTGCCCTGGGGGCGACGGGCTGTGCTGTTCCTCCCTCAGCAGCCTAAGGCATTTGCTTCTCAGGAGAAAAGAGTCTGGGACAGTGGAAAGGGCTTTGAGCCTGTTCCTACCCTGGCTGCAGCCCTGGTGGCACAACTGCCATGGTGAGCCTGGCATCACACCTGGCATTGCACTGGCATCGCAGATGCGGTGGTGAAGGGGACTCGGCACCTGCCCTAGAGGCACTCAGGCTCCCCGCGTGGGGTCAGGGCTCATTCGGCTCACTGGTTTACGGACGTCCACTGTGGCCCCGATCCCCAGCGTGTTCGACTTGGACCCAGACAAGGAAGTGTCCAAGCTGTGGCCAGACTTGGCCACCGAGGACAAGGACAGTGGCGAGGTGTGAGGCCCATGCAGTTGCATCCTGGCTCTCTCACCCAGCAGCCCTCCAGTCTTTCCAAACCTCCATTTCCCCGTCCGTAAAACAATGGGTAACAGCGGTACCTGAGCGGGAGTGAAATCATGCATAGGCCCTACAGAGCCTGTGCCCACCACGTGGACCTTTGTGATAGCAGCAGTTGTCATGGAGATGGTGACAATGATGAATGCCACTGAGACCCCCTGAGGCCATTGGTCCCTGAGAACAGGCTCTGAGCCCCATGCAGCACCAAAGGGGCTTTCTTCCTGAGTCTCAGCTGTTCTGTGAGGCAGGAGGTCACAGGGGTTGGGGAGACTGTGGGCTGGAGGCGGAAGGAGCCGGCGTGGTCTGGGCTCTACCCATGGCCAGTGCTGTCTCAAGCCTCAGTTTCCTCTGCTGGAAGAGGCACTCAACACCCACGTCCTGGGTTGGAAGATGACATGGAAAAGCACCAATGGCCTGGTCCACTTGGGAAGGGTTTTGTCCACTTCACTTTAAAGGGCATCCTGTGGCCTACAAACCCACGTCTGTGGAAAAGGTTGTTCAGAAACAGATGGCATTTGCTCTCCCCAGAGAGCCCTGGGGAGCAGAGTCCTGAGAGCACCTAAGGGGCGGGGTGGGAATGAGCTTACCTGCTGCGGCTTCGAGGGTTAGAATTCCTGGGGCAGAGGGGACTCTGTGATGGCTTCTCTCCAAGCCAAGCCCAAGGAACACCCCAATGGCACACCCTCTGCCTGTGCCCCCAGGGCCCCAGGCTCAGCACGGCCACCTCCACTCCCTTCCCTCTAGCCTGGTGGCAGCCATACCTGTGGGTAAAGTCACCTGCAGCCACGGCAGGATACAGTCATGGGTCCTGTGGTGAAGTTCACACAGGGTCACATGCACCTGGGTCACACACACACAGAACACAGTCACACCCACACACAGGGACACAGACACAGAATAACACAGTCACACTCGCACACACAGTCACACCATAGAATAACAGTCACACCTACACACACAGGGTCACACACACGGAGAATAACAGTTACACCTACACACAGGGACACACAGTGAATAACACAGTCATACACAACAGAGAATACATAATTACACCCACACACAGGGATGCACACACAGTGAATAACACAGTTACACCCACTTACAGGGACATGCAGAATAACACAGTCATATACAGTCACACATACACAAAGAATAACACAGTTACACTCACACACAGAATAGTACAGTCAAACACACATAATCACACACAGATAATACAGTGACACAGAAAAACACAGTGTCACAGTCACAGACTGTCACAGTCACAAAGTAACAATTACAGAATTACAGTCACACACAGAATAACACAGTCACACAGATAACAGTCACACAGAAGTCACAGAATAATGCAGTTACAGTCACAGAATAACAGCAACACACCGTCACACACAGAATAACAGTTATACACAGTCACAGAATAACACAGTCATATAGTCACAGACAGAATAACACAGTGACACATCACACACACATGGTCACACACAGAATAACAGTCGCACACAGAGAATAACACAGTCACACAAGTCACACAGAATAACAGTCATACAGAATAACAGTCGAACACAGAGAATAACACAGTTACACACAGTCACACAGAATAACAGTCACACACAGAGAATAACAGTTATACAGCTGGGCATGGTGGTTCATGCCTGCAATCCCAGCCCTTTGGGAAGCCGAGGTTGGCGTATCACCTGAGGTCAGGGGTTCAGGACCATCCTGGCCAACATGGTGAAACCCCGTCACTACTAAATATACAAAAATTAGCTGGGCATGGTGGCACATGCCTGTATTCCCAGCTACTCGGGAGGCTGAGGCAAGAGAATCGCCTGAACCCAGTAGGCAGAGGTAGTAAGCCGAGATCATGCCACTGCACTCCAGCCTGGGCAATGCAGCAACAGAGTGAGACACCATCTCAAAAAAAAAAAAAGTTACACACACACAGTCACATGCAGAGAACACAGTCACACAGAGAATAAAACAGTTACACCCACATATATAGTCACATATGGAATAATAGTCACATACAGGGACTAACAAGTCACACACACAAAATGACAGTCACACAGTCACACAAAGAGAATAACAGCCATTAACCTGGAAGCCACACACACAGAGTCACACACAGTCACAGAGAATAATAGTCATGCACCATCACACAGAATAACAGTCACACATACACAGTCACACACACAGAATAACACAGTTACACCCACCCAAGTCACATGCAGAACAACATAGTCATACAGAATAACAGTTACAGCTGCACACATAGTCACACACGGAGAATGGCAGTCACACCTCACCCATGGTCATGCACGGAGACCACCCTGGGTTTCCATCTTCACCCAGGGCAGCAGGGCAGCTGGCTTCTACCCTCCCCACATCCCCAGGGTGTGACAGCAGCCTGTGACCTCACCCCAGGTGGTGGAGGAGCTGGTGGCAGAGGCATGGGCCTCATCAGCCACCCAGTTGGGCTCGTCCTCGTGGTGCAGGCAGAGCTGCGAGAGGCCCCACAGCCGCGCCAGGACTTCCTGTGCCACTGTCTGCCATGCGGTTATCTGGGGGTCCCTTTGGAGCCGTCGGGGTCCTGCCTTCCTGGATCCAGGGCCACTGCCTCGGCGCCAGGGCTTCGAGCTAAGCTTCAGGGCTGCATGGCTGCGTAAGGGGCCACAGTGCAGGGCCCCCAGCTGGAGTCCCACCTTGGTTCCCCCACCTGCCCAGGGTCTCACCACCTCCTCTTCCACCCACAGGAGCTACAGGGATCTGGCTGACTGCACCTGGCAGGTGACGGAGAAGCTGGGCTGTTTCTGGCCCAACGCAGAGGTGGACAGGTTCTTCCTGGCAGTGCACGGGCACTACTTCAGGAGCTGCCCCATCTCAGGCAGGGCCGTGCGGGACCCGCCCAGCAGCATCCTCTACCCCTTCGTCGTGGTCCCCATCGTGGTGACCCTGCTGGTGACGGCGCTGGTGGTCTGGCAGAACAAGCGCACAGAGGGCATCGTGTAGGCGGCACCCAGGCTGCAGGGTGAGGCCAGGCAGGCCTGGGCGGGGAAGCTTCTGGGGCCTTGGGAAATAGCAGGCCTGCAATGCCCCTCTTCCTCCAGCCAAGAAGAGCCCACAGGCATCCAGAGTACTCGAGGCTCCAGCATTAACTTGGAAGTCCCCGTGGCTGGAGGCCACCGCCAGGGACCTCCAAGAAGTGGGCAGGGACATGACCCCGACTTACCTCTGGGAAGGTCCCAGCCCAGATTGCTTACCCCATAGCTGCGTTTGTGGATGAGTGGTGTGTGATTAAAAGGTTATTCTTGAACCTGGGAAGTGTCATCACCTCTGGGAACCCGTCACTGGGAGAAGGGTGGAAAGCTAGACCCTGCAGACTCTTTCCTCTGACAGGCGGAATCAGGGGCCTTTGCTCAGAGGTGACACTGGGGCCAGTGCTGAGTGTACAGAGGTGCTCCTGGGGATTCTGGGGTCCCCGCTGTCCCGCCGGCCACACAGTCCAGACCAGGGGGATGCGCACTGAGATCACAGACCAGGAAGGGCTGTCCTCCCCGCCAACAGATGGCTGGGGCCTCGGGTGCAAGTTCTTCCTGCCTGTCCCCAAGGTGTCCCCAGGCTGGACCCTCTGCCCCTCACCTCTCTGCTCCCCATCCAAGCTTCTGCCCATGCCCACACCTGTAAGCTGGCCTTCCAGAAGGCTCTGGCTTCCCAAAGGATTCCCTCCACAGTCCCTCCTCGGTGTCCTCTGACTTCGGGCCCCTGCACCCCCCAGGACCTGTCCCTTCTCCGGTGACTGAGGACTGTCCCCCATCACCTGCGACTTGGTCTCTCCCTCTGCCCACATCGCAGCCCCATCCAAACGCGGCAGCCAGTGCCGTGGCCTTGTAGGTTCAGCTTTAGCGCACCACAGCCACGTGGGGCCACCCCCCACCCAGCCTTAGATGGGGCCCCCCAGAACCAGGCAGCCCATCACTGCAGCCTCCCTCAAGGGCCCCTGAGCCTCCTCCCGGATGTTGCAGTCCCCACCCCACTCCCACAGGTGCACCCATCACAGGCAGCCCCCGCCTCCCCACCCTGCCAGTCCCAAGTGGATCCCCAGCATGAGAGACCAGAAGGAGCCCCGAGTGGCTTCTCGGCTTCTCTGGAGGAGCCGTGGCTGTGGTGTGGGCCCATTTCCCCAAGAAGAGCAGGCGTAGCTGCACCTTACCCGGGATCACAAGAGGAGCCCAGGGTGACGGCAGGGCGGTGCCCTCAGGGACTAATCCTGGTCTCTGTCTTGTTGGGAACCGCTGGGACTCCACTGTCCGTGACCCAAGCTCAGCCTTGGGCCCTCGGTGAGGGTCTGGTCAGTTGGCTACGCCAGGCCCCAGCATCCTCCACTTCTAGGATGTGACCACCTGTGAGTGGAGAAGCCAGGGGTACCCTGGTGCGGTGGCTTTGGGCCTCAAGGAAATAGTAAGTATAACAAGAACAGCAGTAGTGTTTGCATGAGTCGTGTGTGTGTGAGTGTGAGAGTGTGTGTGTGTGTGTGTGTGTGTGTGTGTGTGTGTGTGTGGTTTTGTGTTTTTTGTTGGGTTGTTTTGGTATTTTTTTGTTTGTTTGTGTTTTTGTTTTTGAGACAGTCTCACTCTGTCACCCAGGCTGGAGTGCAGTGGTGTGATCTCGACTCACTGAAACCTCCACCTACTGGGTTCAAGCGATTCTCCTGCCTCGGCCTCCCAAGGAGCTGGGATTACAGGCGTGTGCCACCACGCCTAGCTAATTTTTGTATTTTTAGTAGAGACGGGGTTTCGCCATGTTAGCCAGGCTGGTCTCAAACTCTTGAGCTCAGGTCATATGCCCGCCTCGGCCTCCCATAGTGCTGGGATTACAGGCGTGAGCCACCATGCCTGGCCACCAAAGGCAATTTTAATTTTAAAAATAAGACTGACTGGCTTTATTGTGTCCTGAGCTGGAGAAATACTCCATTATCCAGAGTTTGTCATAAAAATCCATGTCATAGAACGTCACAGAAATCCTTCAGGAAAAAATCAATCGGAAGTCAAAAAATATCTAAAATGAAAGGGAAAAATATGAAATTTAGCATGGGAAATGGATTGACCAAGTATGTCACTGCTCCCAAAGCTGCTTGTCTTAATGAGCTCCCAGAAATAAAATTACTCTGGGGACAGGGTTTTTTGTAAACCAAGAAGCAGCTCTAGATTGGAAAAATCTTCAAAGAAGGGACATCCCTGTTGGATCTGCCACTAAGGAGGGCACCGACAGCCTAGGAACTGAGGCGTGGAGGCAGCACCAGAATGCAGAATGAGCCTGAGCCTGGGAACAGGTCACTCCTGCCAGAGAGAAAGCCCTGAGGCCGCTGGAGATGAAATCTGTCTCTTGTTCCTCAGAAATGAAAACAGGCTGGGTGCAGTGGCTCACGCCTGTAATCCCAGCACTTTGGGAGGCCAAGGTGGGTGGATCATTTGAGGTCAGGAGTTCCAGACCAACCTGATCAACATGGTGGAACCCCCCACCCCCGACTGCCCTGTCTCTACTAAAAATCCAAAAAAATTAGCTGGGCATGGTGGCACGCACCTGTAATCCCAGCCACTCTGGAAGCTGAGGCAGGAGAATCACTTGAACTCAGGAGGTGGAGGTTGCAGTAACCTGAGATCGCACCACTGCACTCCAGCCTGGGAGACACAGTGAGATTCCATCTCATAAATACATACATGCATACATACATACACACATAAATGTACCATCTTCCTGGAGGCCATGTTAGAAATATGTACCAAAAGTCTTAAAATGCTCATTCCCAGTAATTTCCCTTCTAAGAATGTATCCCAAGGACATAATTAAAGATGTGCAAAGGACTTGGAGGGAAAGATCTTCACCCGGAGTTATAAGAGGAAAAGGTGGAAACACCCTCAGTGCCCAACACTGGACGACTGTCAATCAGATTAAAACCCAGATGACTGGGAAAAACTGTTGAGTCAGATCAAACCCAGATGACAGGGAAAAACTGTCCAATCAGATCAAACCCAGGAGACAGGGAAAAATTGTCCAATCAGATCAAACCCAGACCACAGGAAAAAAACTGCCTAATCAGATTAAATCCAGACCACAGGTAAAATAGGTTCTCTCTCTCTCTTTTTTTTTTTTCCCCCAGAAACAGAGTCTTGCTCTGTCGCCCAGGCTGGAGCACAGTGGCGCGATCTTGGCTCACTCATCGCCACCTCCGCCTCCCAAGTTCAAACGATTCTCCTGCCTCAGTCTCCCGAGTAGCTGGGATTACAGGTATGCACCATGATGCCCAGCTAATTTTTTGTATTTTTAGTAGAGACAGGGTTTCCCCATGTTGGCCAAGCTGGTCTCGAACTCCTGACCTCAAGTGATCCACCCACCTTGGCCTCCCAAAGTGCTGGGATTACAGGCGTGAACCACGGCATCCAGCAGGTTCTGAGTCTTGACTGGACCCCTTTTTAGCTGTGTGACTTTGAGCAACCTCTTCGTCTTTCTGATAATTTTATGTGCATGTAAAAGATGGCTTGGTGTTGGTCATATGCCCTATTCCAAGGACAGTGTTTGACCTCCAAAGAGCAGGCCACCTGCCAGAGGACCCAAATTTCGGGGGTACAGGGATGAGGATGTGATGCAAGGAGAGAGCACATGTAGGCTGGGAGCCTTGAGAACGGGAGAGGAGAGAGGTTTCGAGACATTTTTCTCTAGATTGTGAACATAATTGCCCTTTGGTTTCTCCTAGAACAGATGTAAGAAAGACCTAAATTGCTTTTCAAGGCTATTTTAGGAGGTGAACTTGGATCTAACTTTGTTTTTTTCTTCCTGGGACTGTGCTGAGGTGGGCCATGAGATGCCCATCTTTATTTGGGTTACAAAAATTGGGGAGTGGGCAGAGAACAGCAGAGAGAATGCAGCCCGCCAAAGCATCCCTTTCTTCCCTACACCAGCCACAATCCTTGGGCCTGCAGATAATACGCATGCCCCCACGCAAATCTCTTCCTCACAGACACCCTGATGGGAGGCTGGGGAAATTTGCTCCCTGTTTTCTGGGGGCAGGGTGGGAGGCAGACAGGGTGATGGGAGGCACACATCCATGACAGATGGCAGCTGCTTTCCATCCTCAGTGCAGGCCGCCATGACAGCAGCTGCATCCCAGCCCTGCCCCTGCCACCCAGGTCTCTTCTTTTTTTTTAAAGGTAAGGTTTCTCCATGTTGGTCAGGCTGGTCTTGAACTCCCGATCTCAAGTGATCCACCTGCCTCAGCCTCCCAAAGTGCTGGGATTACAGGCATGAGCCACTGTGCCCGGCCAGTCTCTTCTTACAGGAAGCAGTGCCAACTTTACAACTTTTCAGATGGTCAGGCTGTGTGTGGTAGCTCCCACCTGTAATCTTAGTACTTTGGTAGGCTGAGAAGGGAAGATTGCTTGAGCTCAGGAGTTCGAGACCAGCCTGGCCAACATGACAAAACCCCATCTCTACAAAAAATACAAAAACTTAGCCAGGTGTGGTGGCACACACCTGTGGTCTCAGCTACTCGGGAGGCTGAGGTGGGAGGCTGCAGCGAGCCAAGATTGTGCCACCGCACTCCAGCCTGGGTGACAGAGCAAGACGCTATCTCAAAAAAATTTTTAAAAAGTTTCAGATAGTTGTAGGTATGAAAGTATATCATGTAAATAAAATTTAAAAAATAATAATTTTTTTAAAAGTTGTAGCATAGAAGTAATGGCACCAAACTGCCTGAGTTCAAATCAGATCCTGGCTGTGCCAGTTACAAATGGTGAGACGGGCCTGGCACAGCGGCTCATGCCCGTCATCCCAGCACTTTGGGAGGCTGAGGCTGAGGCTGGAGGATCACTTGAGCTCAGGAGTTTAAGACCAGCCTAGTCAACATAGTGAGACCCCATCTCTACAAAAAAACTTAAAAAATTAGCTGAGTGTGGTGGCATGTGCCTGTAGTCCCGGCTACTCAGGAGGCTGGGGGACAGGATCGCTTGAGCCGGGGAGATTGAGGCTGCAGTAAGCCATGATCACACCACTGCACGCCAGCCTGGGTGACAGAATGAGACCCCATCTCAAAAAAAAAAAAAGAAAAATGAAAGGCAAGGCAAGCTGCTCAGCCCCCTCCGGACTTCAGCATCATTACCTGCAGAGGGCTGACCATGGACACTACAGGGACCCACAGTGAAGACTGCCCTTGGCCAACATCACAAACGCTGCCTGCTAACCCTGGTCATGTAATTCCCTTTCACAGAAGGGCTGGGAGCAGTGGCTGCATGTGCACGTGAGCAGACACCCTGGGGAAATGCTCCTCTCTCTCAGTGTTCCCAGCCCTTCTGCACAGAAGGTCCAAGCGAGCCAAAGAGAGAATGATCAGTGATCATCAGGATAGGAAACTATCAAGTTTGGGGGTTCTCCCCTCCTCCTAGGGCTCGGCTGAGCAGGAAGCAGTGCAGTCGGGGTCTGCTCGAGCTGCTGCTAACAGACTGGGGCCTCAAACAACAGAAATGTGTTTCTTGAAGTATGGAGGCTGGAAGCCGGAGGTCAAGGTGTTGGCAGGTTGGTTGCTTCTGATGCCTCTTCTTGGCTTGTCATATCCTCCCTGCCTCATACGGTCCTCCCTCTGTGCCTGGATCCTAATCTTCTTCTTTTTCTTTTTCTTTCTTTTTTTTTTTTTTGAAACGGGGCCTTGTTCAGTCACCCAGGCTGGAGTGCAATGGCAATCTCTGCTCACTGCAGCCCCCACCTCCTGGGGTTCAAGCAATTCTCCCACCTCAGCCTCCCAAGTAGCTGTGATTACAGGTTCATCTACCACACCCAGCTAATTTTTGTATTTTTAGTAGAGACGGGGTTTCACCATGTTGGCCAGGCTGGTCTCAAACTCCTCACACTCAGGTGATCCGCCCATCTCGGCCTCCTAAAGTGTTGGGATTACAGGTATGAGCCACCGTGCCCAGCCCTAATCTTTTCTTCTTTTAAGAGCACAATCACATTCAGTTAGGCCCCACCCAGTGACCTCATTTAATCTCAGTCACCCCTGTAAACACCCTGTGTCCAAACACAATCACATTCTGAGGCACTGCAGGCAGGACTTCAACATGTGAACTCATATTCTGAGGCAGGGACACAATTCAGCCCAGGACAAGAGCCACCTCCCCAAGCATCTAAGTGTCACCCAAGGCAGTGGGCTTTTCTACCTGACCCACCACAGCCAATTTCAGCTGGAATGGAATTGAAGTGTAATTCACATGAAAAGCCGTGGAAAACAGCACTGCAGCAAGGCAGTGGCTAACGAAACACAAGATTGAATAAGACCTGCTTTGCATCGATGCACGTCATGGCACGTTCTCATTGGGGGAAAATGCAATTTAATGAGGGAGCCCCAGGGAGGGGGCAGAAGACCTCAGGAAGATTCCAAAGAGGGTTCCCGAGCAGAAGTATTCACTGGCATTGGTGGCAGGCAGCAGGGGCTTGTTATCCCACTTCTGAAAACTAGGCAACTCTCCTCTCCCCAGATGCCCGTGTTCCCCACAGGATGGATTCCTTTTTTTCCTTTTCTTTTTTTTTTAAACCTTGGTCCACAAATGGAAAAAAGAAACAAAGGACTGAGGAAAGAGGAAGAAAGGAACACTTTTGCTGAGTTAACTGGGCCAACATCTGGAGAGAAGGGAAAAGAGGAAGAACATAAGAGAAAGCTCTAGAGAGGTGCCACCGAATCGGCCTGCAGCAGGACATGAGGGAGGAGGGCAGGAGTGCAGCCTGGGCCTGGTTCCTGAGGGCAAGAGATGCCAGCCCTGCCATCCCAGCACTTTGGGAGGTTGAAGTGGGAGGATCGTTTGGAGGCCAGGAGTTTGAGACCAACCTGGGCAACACAGTGAGATCCCGTCCCTGCTAAAAATTTAAAAAGAGAGACTGTATGTGGTGGCTCATGCCTGTAATTCCAGCACTCTGGAAGGCTGAGGCGGGCAGATCATGAGGTCAGGAGTTTGAGGCCAGCCTGGCCAATATGATGAAACCCCCCTCTACTAAAAAAATACAAAAATAAGCTGGACACAGTGGCACACACCTGTAATCCCAGCTACTCAGGAGGCTGAGGCAGGAGAATTGCTGGAACCCAGGAGGTGGAGGTTGCAGTGAGCTGAGATCACGCCACTGCACTCCAACCTGAGCAACAGAGTAGGGCTCTGTATCCAAAAAAAAAAAAAAGAGAGAGAGAGAGAGCAAGAGAGACATATGTCTGTTGGCCAGCCACACACAGTGGGCCAGCCAGGAGAAAGCAATGGAGGGACAGAAAGGCATTGAGCCCTATGAAGGGGGCCCATCACTGACCTCTGCTCTCCTAGTCTTCATCAGCCTGGAGGTTATGTCCATTTTGCAGTTAAGGAGATTGAGTCACAGGCAGGTGACAACACATGCCCAGTGTCCCTGAGCGCGGGTACTAGAGCCAGGATTGGAAGCCAGTTCTCCAACTCCAAGGCCCCCAGCTCGCTGATGAGCCTGTGCTGCCCTCCTCAGCACAGGTGAGTACAGAACCATCAGGAACTGGGATTCGCGGAGGGAAGGGCAAGGGAAGCTATCTGCCTCCAGCCATTTGTGGCTCACAGCTGAGTGTTTGCAACTCCAGGTACCATAAACCCAGGGGCCACCCTCTGCGTGACTCATACCCCCTCCTGCCGAAGCTCTCCCAGGGCCACCCCTGCCATGGAGGAGTTCTCTACACAGGGAGCCCAGCACAGGGAGCCCACGGGATGCTCTGGTTCTTCTCAGCATGCTCCCTGATCCATCAGGTTCCAGGACAGCTCTAAGCCAGGTGAAGAAAAGGGGGTGTCTCCTGTTTCCTCAACTCTGCCTCTCAGCAAGGCTTGCTGAAAGGAAAGCTGCGTCTGTAAGCACTGCACCTGTTTCGTAAGCCACACCTGTGCTTCCTGGGGATGGAGTCCTGCCTTGGCCACCTGTGCCCCCAGCCAGGCTGACAAGCTCAGCCCCCTAGCCAGGACAAGCTATGGGAAAACCCTGGGAACATAAGGCCACCCAGCCGAGGGAGGAATCTGTGTGTGTCCCTGGAGCACAGCTCAGTCCCCAGGCCACCCCATGCTGACCCCACAGGCACAGCACCCTCTCACAGCCCCACTGACCCACTGTCACACTCCTGCAGCCCACCCAAGGCTGCCAGGGACCCCTCCTTTCCTCTCCGCTCGCCGATTTTTAATTTAAAAAAAATGATTTCCCAAACTGGTGCCAATAAACAGTGAAATTCCTGTTGATGGGTTTGGAGAGGACTTTCCTAGTTCACAGATTTCACGGTTTTAAAAAGATCACTGCTGTCTAGTTTTCCAATCCTGGCTCTGTGGGAAGTCACGCGAAGCTGGAAATTATTTTCTGGATCGGGAAACAGGCCAGAGGGTCACATGCCCAGGCAGTTCCCTTGCTGGCCTTGGAAGACATCTGGCGGACACCTGGCTATGGAGGCTCGACTTGGAGTCCAGCTGGGGCTCAGCTTGGCTCACTGGAGGGCAGGGGACTCTGGAAAGGAAACAGTGGCGCAGCTTGCCCTGTGGGCCCTGGGCTGCCCAGCGCTTGGACACGGGACCTCATGGCCCGCAGGACGCCGGACGCCCGCTAGGGGCGCGCGCGAGCCAGGGGAGGCACGAGGGCCCTGCCGACCCAGTCTGTCCTGAGTTCCCCTGCTCCTACTCCCCTCCCTTTTTTTCTATCTTTTGTTTTTCTTTTTTCTTTTCTTTTCTCTCCTCTCCTTTCCTTTTCTTTCCTTTCCTTTTTTTTAAACGAAAGGCATAATCATAGGTACAGCACAGAGCAGCTAAATATCTAATGCTTAAAACAGTGCCCAGCACGTAGTATTGAAAAACTATTCATTGGAGTCATCAGTTGTAAATAAATGTGACATACACTTCATCAAACAATCTTCTATTGTTAGACATAAAACTTAGTAGCAATTTCCCCCTATTTCTTGTCACTTTCTTTTATTATAGAAGTACATTGTAGAAAACACAGGTAAATAAGGCCAGGCTCACCCTTGTAATCCCAGCACTTTGGGAGGCCTAGGTGGGTGGGTCATGAGAGGTCAAGAGATCGAGACCGCCCTGGTCAACATGGTGAAACACTGTCTTTTTTCTTCCCCCCACCCTTTTTTTTTAATTTTAATTTTTTTTTTTTTTTAAAGATGGGGTTTCACCATATTGGTCAGGCTGGTCTCAAACTCCTGACCTCAGGTGATCCGCCCACCTCAGCCTCCCAAAGTGCTGGGATTACAGGTGTGAGCCACCGCGCCCAGCTCTGTCTTTACAAAAATATAAAAATTACCTGGGCATGGTGGCGGACACCTGTAATCCCAGCTACTACTTAGGAGGTTGAGACAGGAAAATAGCTTGAACCCAGGAGGCGGAGGTTGCAGTGAGCCGAGATCGTGCCACTGCACTCCAGCCTGGTGACAGAGTGAGACTCTGTCTCAAAAAAAAAAAAAAAAGAAAACAGCCTTCATTCCAACCATTCAGATAATCTTTAACATATATTTTGGTATATAGTCTTCCAAACATTAATTTATACTTAGGTACATAGATGATAGACAGATAGATGATTTTTTTTTAAATGTGTTTGCCAAGTGCAGTGGCTCACACCTGTTATCCCAGCACTTTGGGAGACCAAAGTGAGCACATCACTTGAGTTCAGGAGTTCAAGACCAGCCTAACCAATATGGTGAAACCCTGTCTCTACTAAAAATACAAAAACTAGCTGGGTATGGTGGTGTGCGCCTGTAGTCTCAGCTACTTGGGAGCCTGAGGTGAGAGAATCGCTGGAACCCAGGAGGCAGAGTTTACAGTGAGCCAAGATTGTGCCACTGCACTCCAGCCTGGGCAACAGAGGGAGACTCTGTCTAAAAATAATTAATTAATTAATTAATTAAAATGGGCTCATACCCTTTTGTAAATGGCTTTATCAATTTTAAAATTGCTATTTTTTAGAAAATGACTACACAGTTTTTATAAGCTCCAAATAACGGGGGTTCATTTGTTTTGTTTTTATTTTTTTTTTAATTAATTAATTTTCTTTTTTTTTTTTTTCCTGAGACAGTCTCACTCTGTCACCCAGGCTGGAGTGCAGTGGCATGATATCGGCTCACTGCAACCTCCGTCTCCCAGGTTCAAGCAATTCTCCTGTCTCAGCCTCTTGAGTAACTGGCATTACAGGTGGGCACCACCACACACAACTAATTTTTTATATTTTTGGTAGAGACAAGGCTTCCCCATGTTGGCCAGGCTGGTCTCCAACTCCTGACCTCAAGTGATCCGCCCACCTTGGCCTTCCAAAGTGCTGGGATTATAAGCGTGAGCCACTGCGCCTGGCTTGTTTTATTTATTGCTTTTTATAAATAACGCTCTAATGTGCACTTCCTTAATAAAAATCTTCAGAAATAGACTATTTGGGCCAAGGAGATCCCTAAGCTCTGTGTAGCTGTTGCCAGATTCCTCACCCATGTTTGCGTCTCGCTGACACGCCAGCATTGATTCAAGTTTCTACTGACTCACACTTTGGCCAGAACTGGGTATTCGCTTTAACAGCTGGATCAGGAAAAGATGCTCTCAACTGCAGTTCTCATGACACACGTCTGATTACAGCAAGGCCACTGCTTTCCCCATGGGTGAGGAGCATAGGAAGTCTTCGGTGAATTAATGCACAGGCCTGTTGCCCGTTGTAAGTTATAACACTCTTCGCAACAGCACTCTGCTCCTAAAAGTTCAGGAACTTAGGCAACTAGGCCTCCGTTTTCTAGAATATTTTTGCATGTATATTCATAATCCAGTCTATAGTTGTTTTGTGGGGAAGGAGTCTCTTTTTATCAGGATTTTGTGAGCTATCAGGTTTGTGTTATTCTGTAAAATGAAGTGGAAAACATCCATCTTATTCTGTGCCCTGGAATGGTTTACAAAGCATGAGAAACACAGAGAAGGAAAACAGAAGTGCTTGATAAATATAAGAAAAGATGATCAGAAAAATGCATATTGAAATGAGATACCATTCTTTGTATATAATGTTAGCAAAATGTTCAAAGAGTGGTAAATCGCTGGGCACAGTGGCTCACGCCTATAATCCCAGCACTTTGGGAGGCTGACACAGGCAGATCACCTGAGGTCTGGAGTTCAAGACCAGCCTGACCAACATGGAGAAACCCCGTCTCTACTAAAAATACAAAAAATTAGCCAGGCCTGGTGGCACATGCCTGTAATCCCAGCTACTGAGGAGGTTGAGGCAGGAGAACCACTTGAACCCAGGAGGTGGAGGTTGCAGTGAGTTGAGATCCCACCATTACATTCCAGCCTGGGCAACAAAAGGGAATCTCCATCTCAAAAAAAAAAAAAAAAAAAAAAAGAGTGATAAATCCAGCCAGTAACTCACGCCCATAATCCCAGCACTTTGGGAGTCCAAGACAGGCAGATCGCTTGAAGTCAGGAGTTCAAGACCGTCCTGGACAACAAGACTGGCCTCGGCAACATGGCAAAACCCCATCTCTAAAAAAGATAGCCGGGTGTGGTGGCACTCGCCAGTAGTCCCAGCTACGCCAGAGGTTGAGGTGGGAGGTTCATCTGAGCCTGGGAGATGGAGGTCGCAGTAAGCTGAGATCCCACCACTGCGCTCCACCCTGAGCAACACAGTGAAACCCTGTCTCAAAATAAAATTAAAAGAGAGTGATAGGCTGGGCGTGGGGGATCACGCCTGTAATCCAAACACTTTGGAGGCCAAGGCAGGTGGATCACCTGAGGTCAGGAATTCAAGACAGCTTGACCAACATGGTGAAACCCCATCTTTATTAAAAGAAAAAAAAATTTTAAAGAAGAAGAAAAAAAAAGAGTGATAAAATCCATTATGTCCAGGCGTGGTGGCTCACGCCTGTTATCCCAGAACTTTGGGAGGCTGAGGTGAGCAGACCACCTGAGGTCAGGAGTTCGAGACCAGCCTGACCAACGTGGGGAAACCCCGTCTCTACTAAAAATACAAAAATTAGCTGGGCATGGTGGCACATGCCTGTAATCCCAGCTACTCGGGAGGCTGAGGCAGGAGAATCGCTTGAACCAGGGAGTCGGAGGTTGCAGTTAGCCAAGATCGCGCCATTGCATTCCAGCCTGGGCAACAAGAGCAAAACTCCATCTCAAAAAAAAAATCCGTTATGAAAATCATCTTAAGATTCTCACTGAGGCCAGGTGCGATGACGCATGCCTGTAATCCCTGCACTTTGGGAGACCGAGATGGGTAAATCACCTGAGCTCAGGAGTCAGAGAGCGGACTGGCATAGTGAAACCCCATCTCTACTAAACATACAAAACATGAGCTGTGCATGGTGGCACACATGTGTAATCCCAGCTACTCGGGAGTCTGAGGCACGAGAATCGCCTGAACCAGGGAGGCAGAGGTTGCAGTGAGCCAAGCTCATGCTACTTAACTCCAGCCTGGGCGACAAAGCAAGATCCTGTCTCAAAAAAAAAAAATTATTAAACGGGGTCTTGCTGTGTTGCCCAGGCTTATCTCAAACTCCTGGCCTCAAGCAATTCTCCTGCCTCAGCCTCCCAAATTGCTGGACCATAGGCTGTCCCCAGCCATGCGCTTCAGGACTGATGGGAGATTTTCTAATGAGAATATTTTATTTTTATCAAAAGTTTAAATAATAGAATGAAATTCCCTAACTCTCAGAACTTGAGACAATATGTTCATGAAACTGTCTATTTATGTAGTGCCTGTTTGAAATGGATTTCCTTTTCAGTCTCTTCTGTGGCTGTTGGTATATTCAAGTTTTCTCTTTTTATTTTTTTTAAGAGATGGGGTCTCACTCTGTCAACCAGGCTGGATCATGGTGCCATCATAACTCACTGTAACTTTGAACTCCTAGGCTCAAGTGATCCTCCTGAATATGCCTCAGCCTCCTGAATAGCTGGGACTACAGACACACGCCACCATGCTTGGTTAATTTTTTTTTTTTTAATTTTTGTAGAGACAGAGTCTCACTATGTGCCCAGGCTGGCCTCAAACTGTTGGCCTCAAGTGATCCTCCTGCCTTGGCCTCCCAAAGTGCTCAACCATGCCTGGCCCTATATTCAGGTTTTCTAAGTTTCCTTGGTCAATTTTGGTAATCTACTCTTTCCCAGATAATCAGCTTAATATTTTATTGTAAAATATAATATACTGAAACTAACTTGAGAAGATAGAGGAAAAGTTAAACATCAATTATCACTAAAGAAATAGAAGGAGGGAGAAAAAAATATCAGGCTTAAGTGGTTTCCACAGGGAAATTGTTTAAAAAACAAATATTTTCAATAATATTGAAATCATTCCAGGGCACTGAAAAACAAAGAGAACCTATACATTGTTTAGTAGAGACAGGGTTTCACCATGTTGGCCAGGCTGATCTCGAACTCCTGACCTCAGGTGATCTGCCTGCCTCAGCCTCCCAAAGTGCTGGGATTATAAGTGTGAGCCACCGAGCCCGGCCAAGATTGTATATTCTACCTCACACCATATGTGAAAATTAACTGGAAATGGGTCAAAGGCCTACATGTACATTAAAAACTCTTAGAAACATGGGTGTAAATCTTCATGACCTTGGATCAGGCAGTGGTTTCTTAAGTATGAAACCAAAAGCATAAGCAACAAAAGGAACAAATAGATAAACTGGACTTCATCAAAACTTAAGACTTTTTGCATCAAAGGACCCCATTAAGAGAGTATTTCTGTGTAGCTGCCGAGAGGGAAAGAAAAAGAAAGTAAAAGGCCAGGTGCAGCGGCTCGTTCCTGTAATCCCAGCATTTTGGGAGGCCAAGGTGGGCAGATTGCTTGAGCTCAGGAGTTTGAGACCAGCCTGGCCAACATGGTGAAACCCCATGTCTACAAAACATACAAAAATTAACCGGGCATGGTGACATGTGCCTATAGTCTCAGCTACTCAGGAGGCTGAGGTGGGAGGATCACCTGAGCCCTGGATGCGGAGGTTGCAGTGAGCCAAGGTTACTCCACTGCACTCCAATCTGGGTGACAGAGGGAGACCCTGTCTCAAAAATAAATAAATAAATAAATATATATATATGTTTTATATGTATGTATAATATATAATAACAGTATATATATGCCAGCACTCCCCAAAACTGTCAAGGCCATCAAAAATGAAAGAAGTCTGAAAAACTGTCGCAGCCAAGGGGAAGCCAAGGAAGCATGACTACTGAATGTCATGTGGTATCCTGGATGGGCTCCTGAATAAAAAAGGGTATTAGGAAAAAAACTAAGTATAAGCTTTAGTTAACCACAACGCATCTGAATATTTGTTTATTAATTGTAACAAGTGTACCTTATTCACATAAAATGTTAGTGATCAGGTTAACAGTGTGCTGTACATGGAAGCTCCCTGTACTCTATTTGCAACTGTTCTGTAAATCTCAAACTGTTCTAAAATAAAACAGTATTTTAAAAAGATAAAAACAGTGGCTGTCCCTGTTCCATCAGTTTGGTGAGTCAGTGTCCCTGTAGGTTGTAGAATGAAAATACCCAACACTGCAATTCAAAGGCAACACAGATGATTGTGGAGGCGGTTCAAAAGACAGTGATTTGAATATCAAAGGTTCCAGAGAAGCACTGGAGAAAACGGATCAAGTACTGATGCAAAAATGACCCTCTTTCTTGAGAAGGTCAAACAGGCTGGGTAGGTGCTCACATGGAGCTGTCCAGCCTCCTGGCTGCTGAAACCCTGATCAATACTTGATGGATTCTTTGTTCTAGGACGGGCAGGTGGCACCAGGAAGATGATGGGTCCTGACCCCTGGAGTCTCACCAGAGCTCAGTCTGTGACAGCCTGGCAGCCTGGGTCATCTTAAGCCACCCTGTGCTCTTCCTAGGAGGGATCAGGAGGAACACCAGGGTCCCAAACCCCCAGAGCTAAAAGATGGCACCAGGCTCTAAGTAGAAATCCATAGTATGAGGAGAAAAGCCATTGATACCTCTGGCTCTCCCCGGGGTACTCCATGGTTACAGGTGTGCACCCCACACCTGATCCCACCAGGTGCTGCAGCAGGGAAGGGGCTGGATAGGGGTTAGGGGAGGTAGGCAGGTAGGGCAGGGCAGTCCATCTTTTGCAAGTAGCAACGGATCTCTCTCGAAGGGGCAGAGAACTACCTCTGTACTTTGGAAGATCCACTATGAGGGTTACAAATGCTCAAAGCTGCTCCTACAAGTCTTCTTAGGCAAACTGGGACTTCGGCATGATGGCAGTATTATCGAAACACAGGAATCTGGTCTCAGTCCTGGTTCCTGCCAATCACTGAAACCACAATTATTGCCAAGGAGGAGGGCTTTAATTGGGTGCTGCAGCCAAAGAGACAGGAGATGCGCCTCAAATCCATCTCACTGATTGACTAAAATTAGGGGTGTATATAGCAGAAATGTAACTACATGCAGGAAAGCAGGAATTAGGGAGGGGTAAGGAAGAGGAATCGGTTACCAGGGAGCAGGTGGCCAGTTAGGCAGTCATGAGAGGTGAGGGATTAGGCTTCTCGTTGTCCAAATGCAGTGACTGGCAAGTTTCAGATTCTTGAAACGATCTGGGAGGCCAACTGTTGGTCTCCTGAGAAAGGAGCTCAGAAAAGACAAATATATAACTTTCTCAATTTTCAAGACTGGTAGGTGCAATTTCTATGTTTACTCAAAAGAAACTATAGACATCAGTCTTGTTTTGTTTTGTTTGGAGACAGTTTCACTCTGTTGCCCAGGCTGGGGTGCAGTGGCACCATCTTGGCTCACTGCAACCTGGGTTGAAGTGATTCTCACGCCTCAGCCTCCCACGTAGCTGGGATTACAGGGACACGCCACCACAGCTTGCTAATTTTTTTTAATTTTTTGTATTGTTAGTAGAGACAGGGTTTCACCATGTTGGCCAAGCTTGTCTCAAACTTCTGGCCTCAATTCCGCCTCAGCCTGGGATTACAGGATTACAGGCCTCAATTCTGCCAAAGTCCTGGGACTTACAGGCATGAGCCACCGCACCTGGCCTCTTTTCTTTTCTTTTTTGAGACAGTCTCATTCTGTCACCCAGGCTGGAGTGCACTGGCACAATCTCAGCTCACTGCAACCTCTGCCTCCTGGGTTCAAGTGATTCTCGTGCCTCAGCCTCTCAAGTAGCTGGAATTATAGGTGCACACCATCACCCCTACCTAAGTTTTGTATTTTTTAGTAAAAACGGTTTTGCCATGTTGGCCAGGCTGGTCTCTAGCTCCTGGCCTCAAATGACTCACCTACCTTGGCCTCCCAAAAGTGTTGGGATTATAACCATGAACCATCGTGCTTGGCCACGTTATGATTTTTTAAATCTAACCTAACCAAACTGTGTCAGAAAGTTAAAATGGCAACCCTTTCATTCCAATCCATTGTCCTGGAATGTTCCAAGCAAATATCCTCTTCCCCAAGCCGGTGCCCAGTCCTGCCTCCCACTCCTTCAGACTGCTGGGCTAGCTGCTGGATCCTGGGGTGGCCTGCAGGGACTTTGCCTACTGTAATTTTCACCAGCACCCCCAAGCTACCCCAGATAAACACATAATTGAAGTAAAAATAGCTTATTCACCATCTGGAGACGAGTCCCCTATTTTCTGCTTCCAACTGGACTGTGTTCCCAAGACCCTCTGCATTTGTTTCTATTGCTGGGTAACATATTTCCTGGCTGGTGAGAAGTCCCGGTGTGGCCCAGCTATGTCCTCTGAGACTGCAGGGTCTCATGAGTCAGTCATCAGGTGTCCATTGGGTCATGTCCTCCTCTTGAAAGAGGCAGGAGGCAGACAAATGCTCAGGCAGCCGGCTTAGAGTGGAGGACAACCCTCGCCTCCCCTCTCCACTGAGAACTTTTCCATCACTTAATAAAGTTATTATCTGCCCTCCTCACCCTTCGATTTGACGAGGTAGACTCATTCTTCCTGATCATGAGACAAGAGCTTAGGAACCACTGAACACAGGTAGGAGCTATAACACAGCGGGCTGTGGGCTGAATGGGTGGGACGCGTGACCAAGGTGCCCTGCCTTTTGCTGCTGCCGACTCGAGCCCCCCTCTCATGTCCTTGTTAGTAGTTCTTTGTGAGGTGAACTCTCACAACGTGGTCCTTATTTCATCAAACTGGGAAGGAGAACTTCCAGTGTGTACCAGTAAGACAGAAGCTTGTCTAGGTATCTATCGTAACCCAGTCATGAGAGTGACATCCTGTCACCTGGACTATATTCTACTGGTTATAAGCAAGTCATAGGTCCCATTCATACTCAAGGAAAAGGGATTATACGGGGTCTGAACCTGGGGCTCCCCTAGGGTCTGTCTGCCACATCCTCCCACAAGGAGATTTTTGAGCTGGCACTGGTTAGGCCCTAGGGAGGGATTATGGGATACCACACTGCCAGGAGCAGAGGAACCGTGCAGGGTTTGTGCCCCCACAGGCTCTCAGATTCACAGTGGCTGGCCCAAAAAGAAGAAAGGCATTTCACATGGTAAAGCCACAAGGCTGTAGCTAGCCAGAGCTTGTGCCATGTGCCATTGTGTGTGATGTTAATGGTGGCCCTGGGTTGCGCAGTGCACACCTGCACAACTGTTCACAGCAGCCCTGACCCCCACCTGTGGATGAGAGGCTTCTTCAGAGCACTACCTCGCTGATGATCATGATCTGGTCAGACTCCAGTTCCACCAACAGACCATATGTCTGTACAGCTGAGTTTACTTTACACTACACCCTCTTTTCCAGCTATTCTGTAACTTCTCAGTTCCTCAAACACACCCAAAGCTTGAAATATTTTCTCTGGAACTTTTGGCTCTGGTTTCACCCTATGCAATTCAAAACTCACAGCTTCTCAGAGTTTGTTTATTTTCTTACACTGCTGGGTGGGTCTCTAGAAACGGAACATCAAAGCCAGCTGGAGTCTCAAATGAGAATCCTGATTCTTCCAAAGCAACGATTATCACAGTTGTCATATAAGTGGGGGCAGCCCATCCCCACAATGCATTGCAGCTGCAGTGCCACAATTACAGGTTAGGTACACACTCCAAACAGTTCAATTCATCCCCGACGTCCTTGGCACAGCTCAAGGCTGTTTTTCAATTAACAATAAACGTAAAAGGTGCCAGCCAGGCGTGGTGGCTTATGTCTGTATTCCCAGCACTTTGGGAGGCTAGGAGGGCAGACCGCCTGAGGTCAGGAGTTCAAGATCAGCCTGACTAACATGGTGAAACCCCGTCTCTACTAAAAATACAAAATTTAGCTGGGTGTGGTGGCGCATGCTTGTAGTCCCAGCTACTCGGGAGGCTGAGGCAGGCGAATTGCTTGAACCCGGGAGGCAGAGGTTGTAGTGAGCCAAGATCACACCAATGCACTCCAGCCTGGGCAACAGAGCAAGACTCCATCTCAAAAACATAAATAAACAAACAAACAAATGTAGAAGGTGCAGAATTTCAGAACAGAAATCTCTGAACTTGTACCTGGACCCTTTTATGGAGATAGATATTCTAGTCCAAGGATCTCCAGTCTGTGGCATGTGAGCCTCATGAAGCCCAAGTTGGCTTTGAATGTGACCCAACACAAATTTATAAACTTTGTTAAAACATTATGAAACACTTTGGAAGGCCAACGTGGGTGGATCACTTGAGGCCAGGAGTTCAAGACCAGCCTGGCCAACATGGCGAAACCCTGTCTCTACTAAAAACACAAAAATTAACTGGGCATGGCAGTGCACGCCTGTAGTCCTAGCTACTCAGGAGGCTGAGGGACAAGAATCACTTGAACCCTGGAGCTGGAGGTTGCAGTGAGCTGAGATCTGAGATCATGCCACTGCGCTCCAGCCTGGGCAAGGGCTTGGGTGACAGAGTAAGACTCTGTCTCAAAATAATAAGTATGTTTTTTGCTTTTTTTTTATCTCATCAGCTATTGTTATTGTTAGTGTATTTTATGTGTGGCCCAAGACAATTCTTCTTCTTCCAAAGTGGCCCAGGGAAGCTAAAAGATTAGACACTCCTGTGTCCTAGAATGCAGGTCATAAACCAAGTTTCAAAACTTTTTCTGAAGCATGCGAGCCATACAAGCATGTTTTCTGACCACAGTGGAATCAAATGATAAACCCGAATCAGAAAGATCCCTAGAAAATCCGCAAGTATTTGAAACTGGATGTCATACTTCTAAATAATTCATGAGTCAATCAAAAATAAAATTAGAAAATATTGTGAACTGAGTAAAAATGAAAATACAACACATCTAACTTCACAGGATGTCCTGAAAGCAGGAATAAGGGGAGTGGATAACCTGTATTGTAAATGTAGGATAAATGCCTGTATTTTGAAAAGACCACCTGAAGAAAATAAAAAAAAAATAAAAAATAAAAAAAGGCATCTCAGACCATGCATCCAAAGCCCTTTTTTTTTTTTTTTGACACAGAATTTCATTATTGTCACCCAGGCTGGAGTACAGTGACATGATCTTGGCTCACTACAACCTCTGCCTCCCAGGTTCAAGCGATTCTCCTGCCTCGGCCTCCCAAGTAGCTGGGATTATAGGCACCTGCTACCACACCTGGCTAATTTTTGTATTTTTAGGAGAGACAAGGTTTCACCCCGTTGGCCAGGCTGGTCTGGAACTCCTGACCTCAGGTGATCCACCCACCTGGGCCTCCCAAAGTGCTGGGCTTACAGGCCTGAGCCACCACGCCTGGCCCAAAGCCCACTTCTGAGGCTTCTCATGCTCCTCTTGTCTGTCTCTCCCCTGCCTCAGTAGCGGCACCGCCATCCTCCAAATTGCTCAGACCACAGAATTTAGAGTCCAGCTCAGCTGGTGTCTTCCGCTTCTACCCCCTAACCCCATCAGTCCATCCCGTCCACTCCGCCTTCGCCATCAGCCCAGAATCTGATCGCTTCTTCTCACCTACACCACCGAGAGCCCATTCCAAGATGCCAAAATAGCGGCCATAACCCTGCTTCTACTCTCCCTACTTCTCGCCTTATTCCTTATACTCTGTTAGAGCCCTGAGAGTCATCATTTTAAAAGAGCAGCTGTACCATGTTTCCTCTGCTCAGATCCCACCAATGGCTTCCCATCCCCTCCAGTCCCTGCAGTGGCCTACAGGGTTCTAGATGGTCCAGCTTCTGTGTCCACTGTGACCTCATTCCATCCACTGTCTGCCCCCCTACACCACTGCAGCCTGCTGACCACCTCATGGTCCCAAGCAAGCCAAGCACAGCCACAGGGCCTTTGCACCGGCGGTTCTCTGTCTGGAATGGTTCCTTCCACCCGTCACCATCCTCATGTCTGTGCCCAGTGTGCAGCCCTCCCTGGCCATCCAGTCCCAGCCCTCCCTGTGGCCCTCTCGGCCTGCTTCCCTCCAGGCCTCCTCTGAGTGCTCGTTCACTGCTGACTGGCCTCCTTCACTGCAGTCCCACGAAGGAGCGATTTGGCCTGTTCGTTTTCTGCTCAGAGCTCTCATGGCCTTATGCAGACGCTGGATGTTGAATGTGTTCAATAAATATATTTTGGGCCCCACACAGTGGCTCATGACTGTAATCCTAGCACTTTGGGAGGCCTAGGGAGATGAATGTCTTGAGTCCCAGAGTTTAGTCCAGTTTGGGCAACACAGCGAAACCCTGTCTCTATCAAAAATAAAATAATTAGCGGAGAGTGGTGGCACATGCCTGCATTGCCAGCTACTCAAGAGGCTGAGGTGGGAGGATTGCCGGAGCCTGGGAGGTTGAGGCTACAGTGAACTGTGGTCATGCCACTGCATTCCAGCCTGGCAGCATATCAAGACCCTGTCTCACTTAAAAAAGAAGTTTTGAATGAACGAATAAATGTAACATCATTACAAATTTTACTTTTAGAAGATATTTTCTTCCTTCCTTTTTTGGAGAAAACATGTCACAATTTTTTTAAAGATAATCAATAATTTAAAATAGGGCCAGGCACAGTGGCTCACTCTTGTAATCCCAGCACTTTGGGAGGCCAAGGTGGGAGAATCGCTTGAGTTCAGGAGTTCGAGACCAGCTTGGACAGTGTAGCAAGACCCCTCCCATCTCTGCAAAAAAAAAACTACAAAAATTAGCCACGTGTGTTGGTGCATGCCTGTAGTCTCAGCTGCTCGGGATGCTGAGGTGGGAGGATCGCGTGAGCCCAGGAGGCAGCGGTTACAGTGAGCCAAGATCATGCCACTGCATTCTAGCCTGAGTGACAGAGTAAGAAGCAGCCTCAAAAAAAAAAAAAAAAAAAATTAAAAAAGAGAAGCTTCCCATAAGAAGAACATATTTATACAACAAAACCGGCTACAGAGTTGACTGCCATGAATTGTCTCCGAGCAGGGAAAGGAAAGAGAGAGTATTTATTTGCAAATTACAAGCTGACGTCATTTTCCCCTTGTTTAGTGCTTTTGTTTTTCCTGTTATGAATTTTGAGACATACGGAGATGTCCTTCTACATACACATGTAGTCTAATATTACTTATTTATAGCAACAATTAAATAAATAAATGCTTTAGTTAGGGACCCAAAAATTCAGCAGTGTTAAAAAATTGTGGGTGGGGGGATAAAACTCAGTTTAAAAGTCATAATAATTCTTTGCTTGACCAAACTTTGGTTAGGCTTCTAAACCTTCCTTCCCCTAGGCCCCTCTGTACCCTTCCTCGGAAAATCCAGTTTTAGCAAAAGCACCCTAAATCAGTTCAGCCAGAACTCCCTACCCCCTCAATAGCCAATCCCTCCACATCTGAACAGGTTCCTCATCTACCATCCCCCAGGGGATGTCTGATTGCCCTGGCCTGTCTTCAGCAAGCATCCTGTGAGGTCAGTTGAGCCAGAATCTCTGTCACCTGTGATATTACCTCTTGTCATTTTCCATCCGCTGACCCCGCCTGCTCCTTGGCTACAAGTCCCTACTTGCTGGTGCTGCAGGCAGAGTTGAGCCCAGTCTCCCTCCCCGCTGCCAGTGGTCCCAACACTGATTCCAATGGTCCTGAGTAAAAGTCTTCCTTTTTGAGCTTTAATAAGTATTCTTGGGTTGATTTTTTCTTTAACATAAGTAAGTCTGTCTACTACTTTTACATAATTATAAAATTGCAAGAAGGGCATGCCATTTGTTTGACTCCATCTTCTCTTTAATGATGCAACCATTAAGATGAAGACAGCAAACACAGGCAGAGCACAGTGGCTCACGCCTGCAATCCCAGCACTTTGCAAGGTCAAGGTGAATGGATCACTTGAGGTCAGGAGTTCGAGACCAGCCTGGCCAACATGGTAAAACCCTGTCTCTACTAAAAATACAAAAATTAGTTGGCCATGGTGGTGGGCGCCCGTAATCTCAGTTACTCAGGAGGCTGAGGCAGGGGAATCACTTGAACCCTGGAGGCGGAGATTGCAGTGAGCCAAGATCATACCATTGCACTCCAGCCTGGACAACAGAATAAGACTTGGTCTCAAAAAACAAAAAAATTCACTTGTAAATGCTGCTATTCAGGGCAATTTGAAATCATGCTTCCAGGTTGCAATCCTCAAGCCTGGCCCAAATAAACTCTCTAATTACATCGATTTTGTCTCAGCTTCTTCCTTTTAGGTTGACAGACCTCAGCCCCTCTGCAATGGTGTTTGATGAGGCCCTGGAAGGTATTTAGGTTCAGATGAGGTTATGGCGGTGGGGCCCCGTAATGGCAGAGCATGCTGCCATCTCTCTCCCTCCCTCCCGCCGTTTCCCTCTTCCACGTGAGGATATAGCAGGAAGACGGCCATCTACAAGCCGAGACCCCTCCCCAGGGCCTGACCATGCCGGCACCTGATCTCAGACTGCCAGCCTCCAGAACCATGAGAAAGTAAGTTTTGGTTGTTTAAGCCACTCACTCTATGGCCTTTCTGTTAGTGCAAGCTGACTAATATACTTATAGACCACGATGGAATTAAGCTAGACGTCAAGAACAAAAAGACAGCTAGAAAATCCTAAAATAATTGGAAACTAAACAATGAATTTCTAAGTAACACACACATAAGTTCTCTATACAAGTGTCCATTATTTTTTCTTTTCTGAGATGGAGTCTTGCTCTGTCGCCCAGGCTGGAGTGCGGTGGTGCAATCTCGGCTCACTGCAACCTCCACCTCCTGGGTTCAAGCGATTCTTCTGCCTCAGCCTCCAGAGTAGCTGGGACCACAGGCACATGCCACCACACCTGGCTAATTTTTGTATTTTTAGTAGAGACGGGGTTTCACCATGTTGGCCAGGATGGTCTCAATCTCTCGACCTCGTGATCCGCCCACCTCGGCCTCCCAAAGTGCTAGGATTACAGGCGTGAGCCACTGCACCCGGCCCTTTTTTTCTTTTCTTTTTAGAGATGGGGTCTTGCTTTGTTGCCTGGACTAATGTAGAACTCCTGGGCTCAAGCAGTCTTCCACTTCAGCCTGCTGAGTAGCTGGGGCCACAGGTGCACACCGCCATGACCAGCTAATTTTTTTATTTTTTGTAGAGACAAGGTCTCACTACGTTGCCTAGGCTGGTCTCAAACTCCTGGCCTCAAGTGATCTTCCTGCCTTGGCCTCCCAAAGTGCTGTATTACAGGTGTGAGCCATGGTGCCCAGCCATTTTTATCTTTTATATCATAATTTTGTTGTGCCTTTTCTATGTTTAGATATATTTATATACACAAATACTTACAATTGTGTTACAATTGCCTATCGTATTCTGTACAGCAACATGCTGTACAGGTTTGTAGCCTAGCCTAGGTTTGTGGTAGGCTATACCGTCTAGGTTGGTGTAAGTACTATACACTCTATGATGTTTGCACAATGATGAAATCACTTAATGATGCATTACTCAGAACGTATCCCCATCATTAAGCTATGGAGGACTGTATTGGAAAAGAAGAAAAATATAAAATAAATCATCTGACCTTCCACGAGAGAAAGTAGAGAAAGAAGAATTTAAGCCTAGAGTATGTAAAAGAAAGAATAAAAATTAGAGCAGAAGTCAATTAAGTTGAAAACAGAAATACAATAATCAACAAAATCATAAGCCGCCTCTTTAAAAAACTAAGTAATATTGGTAAATCTCTAGCCAAGCTAACCAAGAAAAGAAGAAAGAAGACACAAATTACCGACGTTAGAAATGTAACAGGCACCGTTACTGCTGATCCTGTGGGTAACAAAAGGAAAATAATAGATATTATGAACAACTTCATGCCCACAAATTTGATAGTTTACATGAAATGGATCAATTCCTTGAAAGATACAAACTAACAAAATCACAAAAGGAGAAACAGTCTGAATAGGCCTACATTGGGGCTCAGAAAATGATGTCCCAGAGGAAGGGTCTTTGGCATATTAAGCACTTGGAACTAAAGAAAATTAAAAGGCCGGCCCCAGTCACCAAGCCACTGCCAAGGACCTAGCAGCCTCCCCCTTGAGCTCTCTCCCTTCCCGATGCTCCCTTCCCCCTGCCCTGCTTCCTGGCTGCCTCCCGAAAGCTGTTTCCACCGAGGAAAAGGAATCGTATCCTATGTCCACTATCCAGAACCTCCACTCTTTAAGCCTTTGCTGATGCAGGTAATGTAAGGCTTATTGTTGAGCTTAAAATTAGGAAACTGAGACCAGTATAAGGAAAACTAAATTCTAGTTTATTTAGCTCCCGGGCAAGGTTCTGTGGTCCAGAGAAGGGGCCAGAGAAGTCGCGCCCGGCCGTTCTGGGCGTGGGGTTTTACAGGGAGTAAGGGCAGTAGATTGGTCAGTGGGGAAACAAAGCATGAGCAACTGCATTGGTCATAGAAAGACTGGACCTGGACTCGACAAGTTGCCATTGGCAGCCCAGCAGAGGTACCCAC